>APFE030446619.1:18697-94393 GCA_000404065.3 Pinus taeda
AAAGAGCCTTCTTCAACCTGCATACATGAGATTTTCGATCATAAATCTCAAATCCTTCGGGTTTCTCCACATAGACCTCTTCTTTGATCGAACCGTGCAAGAACGCGGTCTTGACATCCATCTGATGCAGGTTCCATCCTTGTGAAGTGGTAAAGGCTATGATCGAGCAGATGATCATATATCTGGAAGTAGGTGCAAATATCACATCATAGTCTATACCTTCCTTCTGGGAGAATCCACGAGCAACAAAATGATCCTTATACTTTTCCGTACTTCCGTTTGCTGCATGCCTTATCTTGTAAAGCCATTTGGAAGATATCACATATCCCAGATATTGTATTTGTTCCTTAAAAAAGTCACATTTGCTGAATTTGTCATAGAGTTGATTTTCTCTTAAGGTTTGGAGAACAATCCTCAGATTCTCCTTATGTTCTTTTGCATTTTTTGAGTAGATTAAAATATCATCAATGAAAATTAGAATGAACTTTTCCAAGTAGGGGTGGAAAATCCCATTCATTAAACTCATAAAGGTTTCTTGGGTGTTAGTCAACCCAAAAGGTAGCACAATAAACTCATAATAGCCATAGCATGTTCTGAATGATGTTTTACAAACATCTTCATCTTTAATTCGAATTTGACAATACCCTGATCACAGATTGATTTTGGAGAATACGGTGGATTTCTACAGCTGGTCTTGCAAAGCTTCGACCAGTTCAAGCCCTAACTCCTTATATCCCAACCTCATTGGGTACATGCAAAGAAAAATAGATAAGGAGCAGACCACTTTCATACCACTGATCCGAATTTAAAGAGGAACACAACAAATTACATATATAGCCATAAATACAGAGATGCAACAGAAATAAAACTATCTCTCATTAATATAAAAATGAAATATGCTTACAAACAGAATGGAAATGAGACTAGCTCAGGCAATGGTAGCATATCTCTGGGAAGAGATGTGGCGGCTACATGCCTTTGAACTAAGTTACAATGAGGCATAAGGGCCTTTTTATTATTGAAAAATAAGAGAAAACCCTAACCCAAGAAGATGTAACACCAAGATTTTATGGGCCCCATTGGGGTTAGTTCGGCAACCAACTTCCTGGGGTCATAGATTGGTCATATTATCTCTGATTGACACGCATGATACATCGTTAGAAATATCTCTCTGAGGATTAGAACTGAAAATGCGATCTCATTGAGATCACATTTTTAGTTGTAGTCCTTAGAGAGATCTTTCTAATGAGGTATAATACGTGTCAAACAGAGATAATATGAACAAGCTATTACCCCGGGAAGTTGGCTACCCAACTAACCCCAACGGGGCCCATAAACTCTTGGTGTTATATCTCCTCAGGTTAGGGTTTTGGTTGTTTAGTGTTTTCTCTTATTTTTAAATAATAAAAAGGCCCTTGAGCCTCATTGTAACTCAGGTCATAGGCATGTAGCCGCCACATCTCTTCTCAGAGATAAGCTACCAGAGTGGTCTGCTCCTTTGTTTTTCTTTGCATGTCCCCAACGAGGTCGGGATATAAGGAGTTAGGGCTCGAACTGGTCGAACCTTTGAAAGACCAGCTGTGGAAATCTTGATGGCCTACCATGGGATAAGAAAAGAAAAATGAGGGAGTAGGAGATCCTATCAAAATATTGCTCAAGGAGGCCCTCGAGAAACAAAGGAACGTGATGATGGATAAATTTGCACAAATCCTTCAACGGTTGCCCACCAGTGACACATCCACATCCAATAGTCACTGTGGAGGCTCCACACCTTTTAAGGTACAAGTAAACTTTGATATTCCCATATTTGAGGGCCAAATAGATGCAAACGCAGTAGATAAATGGTTGAATATACTAGAAGGATATTTTTTTTCATGATTTTTCTAGCCAAGAAAAGATTACTTTTTCCCTTCTCAATGTTACCCCCCATATCAATCACTAGTGGGAAAACTATTGTGAGCAGAAGGAAGAAAGTACGACCTTACTTTTTTTAGCTGCTCCCACTTGGAATTCATTCCGAGACACTATCAAGGAGCAGTACTACCCTATTGGGAGCTACAAGGATAAATACATAAAGTGGACCACACTACGGCAGGGAAGGGACCAAGATGTGCCAGAGTTTATTGACGTTTTTCATACCCTTCGCACGAAGTTGGGTATCAAGGATTTTGAGAAACATTTGGTACTCAAGTACCACGACTGCTTACATAGATACATCCATGATGAGGTGGAGTTTCTAGAAATCTCCTCACTTGTCATGGCATATCGATACACCGTCAAGATTGAGTAGAAGTTTAAACAGAAGAAGTGAGACTTTGAATCTGTGAATCTAAAGCAAGGGAAAGGTGCCCCCAAACTGAAGAAAAAAGGACAAAGCCAAGGTAGGATGACCCACGAAAAACCGCGAAGGCCACAAGCAAAGGAAAACACAGCAAAGCTGAAGAAGGGCATGGGAAAGTGGTGTGAGTTCCATAAGAACTCCACCCACAACACAAGTGAGTGTTGGGACAGGCAGTCATTGGTGGCTGAACTCAAGGCTTGATAATTAGATGCATGTTTCGACTCTGAGTCAGAACCCAAAAATGGGAATGACAAAGGGAAGCAAATTATTGATGCGGATCCCAACACCACCATTGCCACCAGAAAGATTGAGAAGGAATAACCTGAAGATCCAGAGGAGGAGGAGTGTCTCTTCCACTCCTAGATGTGGGTAAAGGCTTCTCCACTATAGTTCATTATCGATAGTGGGAACCAAAAGAACCTCATTGTAGCAAAGGTCGTGAAGTGATTGGTCTTACTGACCACAACACACCCACAACCATACACCATCGGGTGGCTTCACCAAGGACAAGATCTATGCATGAGCCAACAATGTTGCCTTCCATATAGCATCAAGCCTTTCATGGATGAGGTATTATGTGATGTTTCTCCCCTTGATGTTTGTGATGTATTATTAGGCCAACCATACTTGTCAAAGTGACATGTTGTGTATGAGTCAAGGACTCGTGTTGTTATTGTTACATTAGGAAATAAGTTGTAAAATATACCGAAGGTAGCACCCCCTACTACCATCTCACTGGTTACTGCAAAACAATGCAGTAAGCTCATTCCAAAAAACGAGAAATTTGTTTTCCTGATGATCCGCCCTCAAGGAAAGAAGAAGAAGGTGGCCATGACCTCCAGCCAGGGCCCCTCCACATGGAAGCAACAGATGGATAAGGTCATGCAGGAGTATGAGGACATCTTCACCTCCCCCACAGGGGTGCCTCTCCACTGTCAGGTCAAGCACTCCATTGATCTAACCCGAGGTGCATCATTACCCAATGGACCAATATATGAGTGCTCTATTATGGAGAATGATGAAATCAAGAGGTAAATTGAGGAGCTACTGTATAAAGGTCACATTCGTCCGAGTTCATCACCTTGTGGGAGCCTGTTTGTGTTGGTACAGAAAAAGGATGGGACTTGGAGACTCTGTATTGACTATCGGGCACTAAACAACATCACTAGCCGAAATAAGTACCTGATTCCATGGATTGATGACCCTCTGGACGAACTCAATGGGGCAAAATATTCCAGCAAGATTGAATTGAATTCTAGATATCACTCGGTACCAATTGAACCCTCTGATGTGTCGAAGATTACCTTCAAAGACAAGGAGGGCCTTTTCGAATGGTTGGTTACGCCTTTTGGGTTAACGAATTCTCTTGCAACCTTCATGAGGTTTGTGGATGACATCTTGCCACCATTCACCAAATCATTTGTAGAGGCATACTTGTATGAGATCTTGATCTTTAGCTAGAGTTGGGAAGAGCACCTCCACCACATCCGACAAGTTCTCCAAACACTGTGGCAACACAAACTGTGTGCCAATTTTGAGAAGTACACTTTTGGCATGACCCAAGTTCAGTATCTGGGATACATTATTGATGAACGGGGGGTGCATGTGGATCCAGCCAAGATTGAAGTCATTCAGGATTGACCAGCCCCAACCACTCTAATGGAGCTCCGCAGCTTTATGGGTCTTGCCAATTTCTATTGTAGGTTCGTGTTGGGGTTCTCTCATATCACTTGGGCCTTGAGTCGAGTCTGTAAAGGAGGAGAGAAAGAAAAAAAAAATTGTTTGAATCTCAATAGAAGACATTCACAGAGTTGAAACATCACCTCTGCTCTACACCAATGCTCACATTACCGGACTTACAACAACCATTTGAGATCGAGACAGATGCCTCTAATTATGCTATTGGGGAAGTTCTTAATCAACAAGGGCATCTAGTGGAATATCATAGTGAGAAACTTTCAGACAAGGTCCAGAAGTATCCCACATATGACAAAGAGATGTATTCCATTGTGTAGGCCTGCCGACAATGGAAGCATGAAATTTTGCGGAAGGAAATTGTCATCCACACAAATCACTGACCCCTGTAGTTCATACATACGCAAGGGAAGTTGTAGAATGATCGCCATCAAAAGTGGTCCACATACCTGCAACAATTCCATTTGAATTTCAAGTACAAGAAGGGAATCACAAACAATGTTGCAGACTGCCTCAGTCGACCCCTGATCATGGAATTAACCACCGTGCTCAACTCTTGTGGGCATGAGACTTATGATTGGCCACTTCTCTACAAAAACAACCCAGAATTTTTCCACACATACCATACTCTCTTGGAGGGTCAGCAAGTTCCATATTTTCACCTCCAAGATGCTTCCTTATGCCACCTGGGACACCTTTGTCTTCCTTCAAGTGAGCGTGGGAAGATGATTTGGGAAGCACAATACAGTCGGCCCGTTGGGCATTTCGGGGTTGAGAAAACAATGGAAGTACTGCAGAAGTATTTTTATTGGCAGAAACTTTGACAAGAAGTTGGGAAGTACATCAGATTCTGCACTACCTGCGCCATTTCCATACTCACCATGAAGAAGCAAGGTCTCTATACTCTACTGCCTACCCCTAGTCTACCTTGGGAATCCACCTCCATGGATTACATGTTAGTCCTTCCTTCTACTAAGCATGGAAACGACTGTATTTTTGTGGTCGTTGATGGATTCTCGAAGATGGCCATTATGGCAACCTACAAGAAGAGTATCACAACAAAAGCCACTGATAAACTCTTCTTTGCACAAGTGTGGTTACGCTTTGCGATCCCACAGTCTATCATCTCATATCGGGACAACAGGTTCCTCAATACATTTTGGTGTAGTCTTTGGTCGATGTTGGATACCAAGCTCACTAAGTCTACAACTTTCCATCCTCAAACTGATGGCCAGACAGAGGTCGTCAACAGGATGATCATACATATTCTACGCATGTACAACTCAAAGCATCCATGCACATGGGATGAGAGCCTCCCTTATGTCTAGAACAACTACAACCGGCTCTCCACAGCTCAACTGGCCATAATCCTATTCAAGTGGGCTTGGGATTCTAGACGCTATGTCCCATTGATGTGGCCATGCCATTTACAGCGAATCAGGAAGATTTGGCTCATGTCCAGTCTGAAGTTGACAACGCAAATAGCTTCATTGAGCACATTCAACACATTCGCCAACAAGTTCATGACATATTAGACAAATCCAATGCTAAGTACAAGCAACGACATGATCAACATCGAGTGCCACACAAATTCCAAGTGGGCAACAAATTTTGGCCACATCTGTAGGAGCACCTCGTTGGGCCCCACTGAAATATTCACCCACTTCGATATACGCCATACACCATCACCAAGTCTATGGGAGATAGTGATTTTGAGTGCAACATTCCCCCATTCCTTGGCCTGCACCCAGTGTTCAATGTGGATCGCCTTCAACCGAACTTTCCACAATTACTAGACACATCCGACATTACAAAACAACTCACACCAACAGAGTTAAATCTAGACTACATGGAACAAGATGAAACTAATCAGATAATGGACACACAGATCAAGAACAATTGCAAGCAGAAGATCTGACTGTATCGAGTTGTAAAATCTGTCTAGCTCCTGCACCAAGGAAAATGGCTCACTAGGAACCAAGTTCAGTAGAAGTTTCCCCATCTCATGGAAGAACTCAACGCAATGGAGAACATTTCTTCTTAAGGGGGGATGAATGGTAGAGGTGAATATTGGTGGCCACTCGCCTATTCCACGTGGACCCCCACCATCGTTTCTTTTAGTTTTACAGTTTCCTTAATTGTAGCACAGTTTACTATTCTTGGGAGTTTTTTGGGTCCTAAACTTCTAGAGCCGTTTTGAGGCCCTAAACAACGTTCTTTTGGCAATCTTGCTCGTGACCACCAATATCCACCTGGATCAATAATGAACTATAAACGTATTCATTCAACATTTACTTTGTCTGCAAACAAGTTCCAATTCAATCTTCTGTGTGTAAATGGACTTTCTCAATAGGAATAGGATGGGTTCATTGTTATTTGTTTTTACTTATGTCTATTTACTACTACAACTTCTATGTAAAATGTTTTTTTGGCTAAACGTAACCTTCAGTGTATAAATATGTATATTTTCTTAATAGGGTTTTGGTTAATAGTTTGTAGTTCGAGATAGCTTGACTGACACAGAGTTGCGTAGGGGACTGGACTGAGTCGCTGCAAAGTCGCCAACTCTGTCCTAACCCCTTCACCCATTGATCCATGTGTTATTAAGGTGTCTTTAGGATTTTCTTTATTTAATAAATCTTTGTGATTCTATGGAAACAGTAAGACTACATCTCCTTTGAATTCGGTTTAAGCTTACTCTTATCATATCTTCCTCGGAATTTCTTTACATAGTTACAAGTTATACTTGACTTGGTTCGAATTTCCTATATTATCACTTCTTGATTCATTGTTTTCAATTCCATACCTTAAGCTTTTCCACCATAACACACTCGCTTACCTAAATTACCATAGAGTTTATATATGTATATACGCAATTCTTATATTTAAATTCCCCCCCCTTACACCAATGCTTAGATAAGCATTATAGCTCACACTTTAAGGTACCAGTCTACAGTAAATTTAATATAATAGACTTCTTGTGCATTCAAAATTCATTCACATATTTATATTACAGAAAAGAAAAAAAAGAAAAAAAAATTATGATTTTACTTTCATACTTTCAATCATAGTAATAACATGTACACTTCCATGCAAAAATCATAGACTTAAAACAAATCTTAAATACTTATCGTTTCTTTGAAGATTGTCTCGAATTCAATAGGGTGAGACCTTCTCCACCCAACCTTGAGAAGGGAAATGTCATCATCTTCTAACCCCCGAGCTTCCACTCCAGAACATCAGGTAACAATATCTTTTGTTTTTGAATCAAGCAACAAACATCAAGACTACAGACCAGTCTTCAAGCCTTTGATTCCTTCTCGTAATGAGGTTATCCACTTGCTCAAGTCCATCTCAAGATTTCCTCCATGTTACTCAATATTTTATTTCTTTTATTTCTCTCCACCAAGACAAAACCCATTTCTTTCCACTGAGATCTCTTTGTATCTCCACGAGAGAAAGGTTTAACTTTCTCTAACTTTTCGTAACTGCCTACAGGCTGGAATTTATTTTGCATCTCCCTTCTTGAATTCTGAGATTTCATAATTATAAAAACAATATTATTTTCTATTTAAATATTCATCTAAAATGTCAATGATATTTCTTGAGTTCTATTTACTATAATCTTAAACAATATAAGTAATCTTTGATTGTTATCCAGGAGGTTTTACATCTTCTGCCCTAGGCAAAATATTGTCCTCGATGTTTACTGTAGCCCATGGAGCAGAGCAGGATAAGATTGTCTCATCAGAATTTCATTTTCTCAAGTAGCTTCCTCTCGGCTCAAGCTCTTCCACTACACTTTAGCTTGGGTGATAACTCGCTTCCACATCATTGTTTCTCTTCGCTCGAGAATACACAATGGTTCTACTAGAAATTCCTCATCCGCTTCGACTTGTCAAAAAAATAATTATGACCGTTAGTTATTCATTCTAGATTTTATATAATATAATTCAAATTAATTTGTACTTACAAATCTTGCCAATAAATAATGTGCCTGGGGTCATACACATACTTCTTTAATAGTGACACGTGAAACACATTATGAAATTTTATGTGATGAGGAACAGAAAGCAGATAAGCTACCAGTCCGATCCTTTCTAAGACTTGGAAAGGGCCACAGTAGTGGGGTACCAATTTAGCACAACTACCCCACTTAAAGGTTCTTTTCTTTGGTTTTATCTATACATAAACACAATCTACGACTTGAAATCCTTTGAAAATTCTCTTTTCATCTGCGTAAACATTTTGTTTATCTTGAGCTTCTTTCAAGTTCTGTCCAAAATTCTTCACTTCTTGTTCCATTTCTACTAACATTTCAGGTCCTAAGGTCATCTTGTCTTCTGGGTTATGCCAACTAAATGGATTCCAACACCTTCTTCCATACATCACTTCATAGGGGCTCATCTTTAATGATTCATGGTAGTTGTTTTTATAAGTGAATTCAAGCAAATGAAGATAGTATTCCCATTTGGTTGGTTGTTGCATTGCGTACATTCACAACATATCTTCCAACATTTGATTGACCCGCTCTAGTTGTCCATCTGTCTATGGGTGATAAGAGATACTAAATTGGATCTGAGTACCTAGCCCTATAAAAAGAGATTTCCAGAATGCAGATGTGAAATTCACATCTCTATTTGAAATTACTAATTTTGGCATACCATGTAGTTAGAATATTTCCTTCATAAAGATGTATGTGATTTCCACCACCTTATAGGTAGATTTAACAGGAATAAAATGAGCAATTTTTCCCAACTTTTCTGCCACCACTGTGATGGAATCATGTTGCTTCTGGGTTCTCAGAAGTCTAGTTCCGAATGATGTTTTACAAACATCCTCATATTTAATTCAAATTTGATGATACCCTCATCACATATTGATTTTGGATAATACGGTGGTGCCTTTGACCTGATCAAAGAAATCATATATTCGAAGCAAAGGATACTTATTCTTGATGGTTAACTTGTTTAATTTCCTATAGTCAATACAAAGTCTCAGCAAGCCATCTTTCTTCTTAATGAATAATATGGGTTCCCCACAAGGAGACACACTGGGTCAGATGTACCCTCTATCAAGTAATTCCTGTAGATGGATTTTGAGTTTAGTTAACTTAGGAATACTCATAGGGTATGGTGTTTTCGACACCAGAGTAGCTCCAGGGATAATTTCTATGGTAAAACCAATGCTTCTTTTCAAATGTAATCTAAGTATATCTTCTGGAAACACATCTATAAAATCATGGACAACATGTATATCTTCAAAAGCTGACAATTTATCTTTTGAATTCACATATCTGACCTGCACTTCATATATTTGACAACCTTTTCGGACACAATTCTTTAACTGGTCAGCGGTGATTGACCGCAACTTAATATTTCTTTTAATACCCTGCATTTCTTGTTTGTTTCCTTCCTCTGTGAGGAAACTGATGGTTTTATCCTTACAATATACTAAAGACCAATGTTCTTCCAGCTAATCCATCCCCATTATCACATCATAAGAACCCAAAGGTAATATATCTAAGTTTTCTTTAGTGGATTGACTTGCAATTTCTATGCGACAACTTTCTATCTTGGTTATCACTCTACGTTTTTCTCCTGTGGCTAATTGCACTAGCCACAAAGTTTTAAATTTCATACTTGATAAATTACATTTTTCGACTGTTTTTGCACTAACATAAATAATACTTTCTCCTGGGTCAAACAAAATAGACATAGTCTTCTTAGTTATCTTACCTTCAAACTCCACGATAGCAGGTTGATATTCTACCTGATAGTCCTCCAAGGCAACATTAATCTTCGGTATGTTTCTGGCCACATCACCAACCGTAGAAGCTTCTTGAATTCTTGTTGTAATTCCAAGTTTGGAGTAGTGAGGACAATTCTTGTAATAGTGGGGTTCCCCACAACCCCAACATTGCAGGGGTGGTTTTGGTAGCTGTCCAAGTTTTTTCATTTTAAAGGTTTCAACTGTTTTGGCTTCATCAGGGTTTCAGTTTCACTGTTGATTATTTCTCAGGGGTCCTCCCACCAATTTTTTGGGTAAAAATTTAATCCCACCTAATATGTTTCCCTTATAATTACTTAAGAATAATCTATGTTCCTTTTTACCCAACCAACTTTTATTACCTTCTCCTTTCTGTCGTATTTATTAGTAATAGATACAGGCCTTCTGAATAGTTTCATCGATTGTTTTGGAGTTAACAAACTCTATTTTTTCTTTCATATGAGTAGCTATACTACTTAATAAGCGTTGTACTTTCACTTTTTCTTTTCGCATGTAAGGAACATAGCGCAAGAAGGAAGTGAACTTGGTTATAAATTCATGCATAGAATGTTGTCCTAATCTCAAGTCATGGAATTACTTCACCTTCTAATTATAGAACCTTTCTGTTAAGTATTTATCCTTGAAATATTTCTGGAAAGTGTCCCCCGTCACCTCCCACTCATCAATGTTTGAAACTGTTTTAATCTCTTCCCACCAAAGTGTGGCTTTACCTTGTCATTGATAAACACCTAGACGAGCCCTTAAGTTATCATCATATTCATAAATCTGGAAATACTGGTTCATATTGATTAGCCAACCTTCTACATGCTCTTTCGCTTCTCCATCAAATAATGGAGGTTTTATTTTCTTAAATTCTACCTGTAATTCAATATTTGGCCTCTTAGCCCCTCTACCTCTGGAAGTATTTCCTGATTCTTCCTCATTATTCATTCAAGTTTCCTATGTTTCTAGATGACCTCTCTGTTGCTTCCTTGTCTCCTCCATGTTTTTTTTATTTGCACTATGATCTAAACCCCTAAGGTTTTTTCAATCCAAGAGGCTTTTCATGATCCTCTCCAGCTCTAATCTTAGTCTCTCATTGTCAGATCGCAAATTCATCATTTCTTCTCTTAATTGTTGCATAGTCTCTAGTAGCACTACATTCTCATTCGTTGTTCCTTCCCCTAGCTAGACCCACATTTCCAGATTAGATCCAACTCAACGAGGTGGGGTGGTTCCTCGTCCCCTTCTCATATATTTCTTGTTCCTCTCTTTGCATTTAAACATTTTTTTTTTGACAAATTTTCTTACCCAAGGGCACAATGCTAGAACATGTGGCTCTGATATCACTTGTAACATGTCCACTTATCAAATAATTAATAATAATAATAATATCCATTTTTAAGGTCACAGCCAAGCCAGACACCAAATTGGTGTATGAGACCCCCTTGTTTGTGGGACAAGGGACCCACCTCTGCGTAGTGATTTGACTGCTAAGTCTATGAAGGCATACATACTATACCCCCCTCTAGGTTTGAAGATGTGACCTCTTACGAGGAAGCACATGCTCTTAACCATTAGGCCCACTCAAGCTGTATTGTCAGTTACAAATACATTTTTTTTAATTGTATTGTTAGTATATTTATCTTTCACAATTCTTAGAACAATAAAGATCTAATTATTGTTAGGTCATAGTAATACTACTATGTTTTAATTCGCATTACCATGGGTTGGGTTGGGTAACCATTTGTAGTCCCAATGAAGTTCTAAATACCTCGCCTACCGCCGATACATTTGGAATTTCTAGATGCTTCCAGCTTTGTCCTCCAAGTGCGCCTGTACGCAACTTGACCGATGGGCTTTTCAGCACACTTGATCTTACCTGGTTGCATCCAACAACTCAAGTTTGTTGGCCAGACTTTAGGGTAATAACTTGAGGGTGCCCCAGGAGAAAAATCATTTGTTTCATTTCCCTTGCGAGGAGATGGCTCTGCAACTGGTACTCAGTTGGGAAAATTTTTGCAATTTTTTGAAGGATTTTTATAGGCTATGAATAAGGTATGTTTCAGTATTAATATTTTTGAATTCACAACAATTTATTTTTTGTTTTCTCACCCTAGAACTCTTCTAATCCTAACAAGGGTTTTTCTTGAGGTAGTGGCAGGAAGGTTTACTACCCTTGCAGTATCTGGCCATCTGATCTACAAGGTTACACAAGTTTCATTATGATTTCAATATAATGTTGATTGTTAACTCAGATTCACCTCACAGAGTGTATATCTTGTTCCTAGAGAAGCAAACATATCGGAAAAAACACTTTTTATCTCGGACGACTCAGGTACTGTGAGGATTTATTAATTTTTAATCGAACTATCAAATTTCCTTGATTCTTGCACAAGGGTGAATTTTACAAACCCTAACTCATTTTTCTCTATCATCGCAGGGATTTCTATAGAGCTCCAACCATGCCCTTCAAGAGTCGATTTGAGGGACAAAGTGAATCTCTAGCCAATGACACCTCCAAGTTGTCATTGAATTTAAATTCTTAATATTTGTTGTTGAAAACAACTTAATAATTCTGGGTTTTATGAAGGTCGTAACTTAGGGTTATAATTGTTCTTCTTTGCTCGCAATTGATTAATTAGGACTGAGGTTGAACTGGTTGTTGATGCCATAGTTGGAAAATACTGAATTCTATTAAAGGGGAGTCACTGGCCTGAACTATGTTTATAATTTATCGTGTTCCTTTTTTTATGTTTCCCTACTAGTTAAACTGAACTAAGATTCTGCATGTAAATACAGATTGAGGCGTACTTTCCCCTAACTAATATGTCTTTTATTGTTTAAGCAATTTCGCCTCGTGTGCAATTTTGAATTTAACCTTGTTAATATGTTCAATACATGATTCTACGAGTTTTTTTCCATTTGACCTCCAGTGATATTGTTACAATGATATTTATATTTTTCATAATTGATCCGAATTTAAATAGGAATGAAACAAATTGAAGATATAACCATAAATATAGAGATGCAACAGAAATAACATTATCTCTCATTAATATCAAGTAATGAAATATGCTTACAAATAGAATAGAAATGAGATTATCTCGGGCGATGGTAGCTTATCTCTGAGAAGAGATGTGGCAGCTACATGCCTCTAAACTGAGTTACAATGAGGCATAAAGGCATTTTTGTTATTGAACAATAAGAGAAAACCCTAACCTGAGGAGATGTAACACCAAGATTTTATGGGCTTCGTTGGGGTTAGTTGGGTAGCCAACTTCTCGGGGTCATAGATTGGCCATATTATCTCTATTTGATGCGGATGATACCTCATTAGAAATATATCTTCGAGGACTACAACCAAAACCATAACCTGAGGAGATGTAACAGCAAGAGTTTATGGGCCCCATTTGGGTTAGTTGGGCAGCCAACTTCCGAGGGTCGTAACTTGTTCATATTATCTTCATTTGGCATGTATGATCTCTCTGAGGACTATAACTGAAAATGCGACCTCAATGAGATTGCTCTGAGCACTCTCATTGAGATCACATTTTTAGTTGTAGTCCTTAGAGAGATCATAGATGCCAAACGGAGATAATATGAACAAGCTACGACCCTCGGAAGTTGGCTACCCAACTAACCCAAATGGGGCACATAAACTCTCGGTGTTACATCCCCTCAGGTTAGGGTTTTGGTTGTTTAGGGCTTTCTCTTATTGTTCAATAATAAAAATGCCTTTGAGCCTCATTGTAATTCAGTTCATAGGCATGTAGCTAACACATCTCTTCTCAGAGATAAGCTACCATCACTTGACCTAGTCTCATTTCCATTCTGTTTGTAAGCATATTTCTTTATTTGATATTAATGAGAGATAGTGTTATTTCTGTTGCATCTTTGTATTTATGGTTATATCTATAATTTTTTGCATTCTTGTTTAAATTCGGATCAGTGATATCAGAGTGGTTTTCTATTTCTCTTTTTTTATTTGCATGCTCCAAACGAGGATGGGATATGAGTTAGGGCTTGAACTGGTCGAACCTTTGCAGGACTAGCCACGAAAATATAGATGGCCACCCATGGGGGAAGAAAAGAAAGATGAGGGAGCAGGAGATCCTATCAAAATATTACTCAAGGAGGCCTTTGAGAAACAAAGGAATGTGATGATGGATATCTTTGCCCAGGTCCTTTAACGATTGCCAATCGATGGTGCATCCACATTGAACAGTCACTCTGGAAGCTCCACACCTTTTAAGGTACAGGTAAACTTTGACATTCCCATATTTGAGGGAAAAATAGATGCAGATGCAGTAGATAAATGGTTGAATATACTAGAAGTATATTTTTATGTTCATGAATTTTCCAGCCAAGAAAATATTACTTTTGCTCTTCTCAAAGCTGCCCCCCATATGAAGGACTGGTGGGAACCTATTGTGAGTAGAAGGATGAAAATACAACCTATTGTTTTCAGCCGCTCCCACTTGGAATTCATTTCGGAATGCCATTAAGGAGTAGTATTACCCTTTCAGGAGCTACAAGGACAAATACATAAAGTGGACCATGCTGCGGCAAGGAAGGGATGAAGATGTGCTGAAGTTTACTAATGTTTTTCATACCCTTTGCACGAAGTTGGGTATCAAGGATTTAGAGAAACATTTGTTACTCAATTACCACGACTGCCTACATAGATACATCCATGACAAGATGGAGTTCATGGACATCTCCTCACTTGGCATGACATACCGATACACCGTCAAGATCGAGTAGAAGTTTAAACAGAAGAAGAGAGACTTTGAATCTGCAAATCCGAAGTAAGGGAAAGGTGCCCCCAAACTGAAGAACAAAGGAAAAAGCCAAGGCAGGATGACCCAGGACAACCTGCCAAGGCCACAAGCAAAGGACAACATAGCAAAGACGAAGAAGGACACGGGAAAGTGGTGTGAGTTCCATAAGAGCTCCACCCACAACACAAGTGAGTGTTGAGCCAAGTAGTCACTTGTGGCCGAACTTAAGGCTTGAGAATCAAATGCATGTTCGAACTTTGAGTTAGAACCCGACAAGGGGAATGACAAAGGGAAGCAGATTATTGATGCGGAGCCGAACACCACCATCGCCACCAAAAAGATCCAGAAGGAGGAACCCGAAGACCCAAAGGAGGAGGAACATCTCTTCCACTCCTAGATATGGGTAAAGGTTTCCCCACTATAGTTCATTGATGACAATGGGAGCCAAAAGAACCTCATTGCAGTAGAGGTTGTGAAGCAGCTGAGCTTACCGACCACAACGCACCCACAACCATACAATGTTGGGTGGCTTCACCAAGGATGGGATCTTCGCATGAGCCAACAATGTCACCTTCCATACAACATTAAGCCTTTCACGGATGAGGTATTATGTGATGTTTCTCCCCTTGATGTTTGTGATGTATTATTAGGCCAACCATACTTGTGGAAGTGACATGCTATGTATGAGTCAAGGCCTCACATTGTTATTGTTACATTGCGAAATAAGTTGTACAATATACCAGAGGTAGCACCCCCTACTCCTGTCTCGCTGGTTACTACAAAACAATGCATTAAGCTCATTTCGAAAAGGGGGAAATTTGTTTTCCTGATGATCCACCCTCAAGGAAATAAGAAGATAGTGTCCATGACCTCCAACAGGGCCCATGCGCACAAAAACAATATATGGACAAGGTCGTGGAGGAGTACGAGGACATCTTCACCTCCCCTAGAGGGGTGCCTCTCTACTTTCAGGTCAAGCAATCCATTGAACTGACCCGAGGTGCGTGTTTACCCAATTGACTAATATATCAGTGCTATATTCTTGAGAACGATGAAATCAAGAGGCAAATTCAAGAGTTGTTGTAGAAAGGTCACATTCGGCCAAGTTCATCACTCTGTGCGAGCCTGTTTGTGTTGGTACAGAAGAAGGATGGGACTTTGAGACTCTGTATTGACTATCGAGCACTAAACAAGATCATTGTCTAAAATATGTACTTGATCCCATGGATTGATGACCTTCTAGACCAACTCAAGGGGGGAAAATATTTCAGCAAGATTGACTTGAAGTTTGGATATCACCAGGTACTAATCGAACCCTCCAATGTGTGGAAGACTTCCTTCAAAGCCAAGGAGGGATTTTCGAATGGTTGGTTATGCCTTTCTGGTTGACGAATGCTCTTGCAACCTTCATGAGGCTTATGGACAATATTTTGTGGCCATTCACCAAGTCATTTGTAGTGGTATACTTTGATGAAATCCTGATATTTAGCCAAAGTTGGGAAGAGCACCTGCACCACATCCGATAGGTTATCTAGACACTGCAGCAACACAAACTGTGTGCCAATTTGGAGAAGTGCACTTTTGGCATGACCCAGGTTCAGTATCTAGGATACATCATTGATGAATGGGGGTCCATGTGGATCTAGCTAAGATCCAATTCATTCGGGATTGGCCAGCCCCAACCACTCTGACAGAGCTTTGTAGCTTTTTGGGTCTTGCCAATTTCTACCACAGGTTCATGTTGGGGTTCTCTCATATCACATGGCCCTTGAGTCAAGTCACCAAAGGAGGAGTGAAAGAAAAATTCTTTTGGTCTGAATCTCAACAAAAGACATTCGCAGAGTTGAAACATCGTGTTTGGTCTACACCAATGCTCACATTACCATACTTGCAACAACAATTTGAGATCGAAACGGATGCCTCTGACTATGCTATTGGGGCAATCCTTAATCAACAAGGGCATCTAGTGGAATATCATTGTGAGACACCTTCAAACATAGTCTAGAAGTATCCCACTTATGATAAAGAGATGTATTCCATTGTGTAGGCCTGCTGACAATGGAAGCATTACATTTTGGGGAAGGAAAATATCATCCACACAGACTAGCGACCCCTGTAGTTCATACAAATGTAAGGGAAGTTGCAGAATGATCACCATCAGAAGTGGTCCACATACCTGCAACAATTCCATTTGAATATCAAGTACAAGAAGGGCATCACAAATAATGTTGCAGACTGCCTCAGCCGACCCCCGATCATGGAGTTAACCATCGTGCTCAACTCTTGTGTGCACGAGACTTCTGACTGGCCACTTCTCTATAAAAAAAACCTAGAATTTAGCCACACATACGATACGCTCTTGGAGGGTCAGTAAGTTCCAGATTTTCACCTCCAGGATGTTTTTTATGTCACCTGGAACAAATTTTTGTTCCTTCAAGTGAGCGTGCAAAGATAATTTGGGAAGCACACTATAGTCGGGTAGTTGGGCATTTCGGGGTTGAGAAAATAGTGGCAGTACTGCAAAAGTATTTCTATTGGCCGAATCTTTGATAGGATGTCAGGAAGTACATTAGATCCTGCACTCTTTGTGCCATTGCTAAACCAACCATGAAGAAGCAAGGTCTCTATACTATGTTGCCTACGCCTAATCGACCTTGGGAATCCATGTCCATGGATTACATGTCAGTCCTTCCTTCTACTAAGCATGGAAATGACTGTGTTTTATGGTCATCGACAAATTTTTAGAGATGGCCATTATGGCGGCCTGCAAGAAGAGTATCACAGCATAAGCCACTACTAAACTCTTCTTTGAACAAGTGTGGGTACACTTTGGGATCCCATAGTATATAATCTCATATCGAGACAACAAGTTCCTCAGTACATTTTGGTCCAGTCTCTGGCTGATACTAGACACCAAGCTCACTAAGTCCACAACTTTCCATCCTCAAACTAATGGCCAGACACAAGTTGTCAACAGGATGATCATACACATTCTACGCATGTACAACTCAAAGCATCCATGCACATGGGATAAGAGTCTCCCCTATGTCTAGCACAACTAAAACTAGCTCTCCACATCTTGACTAGCCACAACCTTTTCCAGGTGGGCTTGGGATTCTAGCCACTATGTCCCATTGATGTGGCCATACCATTTGCTTCGAATCAGGCAGATTCGGCTAATGTCCAGTCCGAAGTAAACAAGGCAAATAGCTTCATTGAGCACATTCAACACATCTGCCAATAGGTCCATGACATATTAGATAAATCCAATGCTAAGTACAAGTAGTGACATGATCGACATTGGGTGCCACACAAGTTCCAAGTGGGTGACAAAGTTTAGCTAGATCTGTAGAAGGAGCACCTTGCTAGGCCCCACTGCAAGATTCACCCACTTCAATAAAGGCCATACACCATCACCAAAGTTGTGGGAGATGATGATTTTGAGTTCAGCATTCCCCCATTCCTTAGCCTACACCCAATGTTCAATGTGGATCACCTTCGACCGTAATTTCCACAATTACTGAAGACATCCGACATTACAGAAAAACTCACACCAATAGATTTAAATCTGAACTGCATGGAACAAGATGCAACTAATCAAATCATGGACACATAGATCAAGAACACTCACCAACAGAAGATCCAATTGTATCGAGTTTTCAAAGCCGTCCATCTCCTGCACCAAGGAAAATGGCTCACTAGGGACCAAGTTCAGCAGAAGTTTCCCCATCTCATGGAGGAACTCAATGCAATGGAGATCATTGATTCCTAAGGGGATAGGAATGATCGAGGTGGATATTGGTGGCCACCCGCCTATTCCATGTGGACCCCCACCATTGTTTATTTTAGTTTTTCAGTTTCCTTAATTGTAGCATAATTGACTGTTTTTTGCAGTTTTTCAGATCCTGAACTTCCGGAGCTGTTTTGAGGCCCTAAACAATGTTTTTTTGGCAATATTGCTCGCAACCACCAATATCCACCTGGATCAATAATGAAGTATAAATGTATTCATTTAGCATTTACTTTGTTTGCAAACAAGTTCCAATTCAATCTTCTGTGTGTAAATGACTTTCTCATTAGGAATAGGATGGGTTCATTGTTATTTGTTTTTACTTCTGTCTATTTACTACTACAACTTCTATGTAAAATTCCTTTTTGGCTAACCATAACCTTCAATATATAAATATGTATATTTTCTTAATAGGGTTTCGATTAACAGTTTGTACTTTGAGATAGCTTGACTAACACATAGTTGCGTAGGGGACTGGATTGAGTTGCTACAGAGTCGCCAACTCTATCCTAACCCCTTCGCCCATTGATCTATGTGTTATTAAGGTGTCTTAGGGATATTCTTTATTTTAGTAAATCTTTTTGATTCTCTGGAAACAGTAAGACTACATCTCCTTTGAATTCGGTTTAAGCTTACTCTTATCATGTCTTCCTCGGAATTTCTTTACATACTTACAAGTTATAGTTGTCTTGGTTTGAATTTCCTAGATTATCGCTTCTTCATTCATTGTTTTTAATTCCATACCTTAAATTTTCCACCATAACACATTCACTTACCTAAATTACTGTAGAGTTTATATATGTATATACCGAGTTCTTATATTTAAATTCCCCCTCTTACACCAATGCTTACATAAGAATTATAGCTCGCACTTTAAGTTACCAATCTGTAATAAATTTAATATAGTAGACTTCTTGTGCATTCAACATTCATTCACATGTTTATATTATATAAAAACAATAAATTTTGATTTTACTTTCATACTTTCAGCCATAGTAATAACATGTACACTTCCATGCAAAAATCACAGGCTTAAAAAAAATCTTAAATACTTAACTTTTCTCTGAAGATTTTCTCGAATTCAATAGGGTGAGACCTTCTCCACCCATCCTTAAGAAGGGAAATGATGTCGTATTATACCCCCCAAGATTCCACTCTAGAACATCATGTAACAATATATTTTGTTCTTGAATCAGGCAACAGACATTAGGACTAGATACCAATCTTCAAGCCTCTGATTCCTTCTCGTAAGGAGGTTATCCGCCGGCTCAAGTCCAACTCAAGATTTAATCCATGTTACTCAATATTTTATTTCTTTTCTTTCTCTCCAAAAAGACAAAAAACATTACTTTCCACTGAGATATCTTTTTATCTCTGGGAGAGAAAGGCTTAAGTGTCTCTAACTTTTCCTAATTTCCTGGAGGCTGGAATTTGTTTCGGGTCTCCCTTCTTGAATTCTGAGATTTCATAATTATAAAAACAATATTATTCACTATTTAAATATTCATCTAAAATTTCATTGGTATTCCCTAAGTTCTATTACTATAATCTTAAACAATATAAAGTAAAATTTTACTGTTATGTGGGAGGTGTTACATCTTCCCCCCTAGGCAAAACACCATCCTCGATGTTTACTGTAGCCCATGGAGTAGATCAGGATAACCTTGTATTATTAGAGTTTCAACTTCCCAAGTAGCTTCCTTTGGGCTAAAGTGCTTCCACTGCACTTTAGCTTGGGTGATAACTCGCTTCGACATCATTGTTTCTCTCTGCTCGAGAATACACAGTGGTTCTACTAGAAATTCCTCGTCTGCTTTGACCTGTCAAAAACATAACTATCACCATTAGTTTTCATTCTAGATTTGATATAATATAATTAAAATTATTTCATACTTACACATCTTGTCAATAAATAATGTGCCTGGGGTCATACACGTACTTCTTTAATAGTGACACGTGAAACACATTATGAAATTTTATGTGATGAGGAAGAGAAAGCTAATAAGCTACTGGTCAGATCCTTTCTAGGACTTAGAAAGGGCCACAGTAGTAGGGTGCCAATTTATCACAACTACCCCACTTAAAGGTGCTTTTCTTGGGTTTTATCTACATAAAATTTTTGTTTATCTTGAGCGACTTTCAAGTTTTGTCGAACTTTCTTCACTTCTTGTTCCATTTCTGTTAACGTTTCAGGTCCTAAGGTCATCTTGTCTTCTGGGTTATGCCAACTAAATGGAGTCATGCACCTTCTTCCATACATCACTTCATAGGGATTCATCTTTAACGATTCATGGTAGTTCTTGTTATAAGTGAATTCAACCAAATGAAGATAGTATTCCCATTTGGTTGGTTGTTGCATTGTGTACATTCGCAACATATCTTCCAATATTTGATTGAACCACTCTATTTGTCCATCTGTCTAGGGTGATAAGTGGTACTAAATTGGATTTGACTACCTAGCTCTATAAAAGGAGATTTCCAGAATGCAGATGTCAAATTCACATCTCTATCTGAAATTACTACTTTCGGCATACCATGCAGTCAGAATATTTCCTTCATAAATATGTATGTGATTTCCACCACCTTATAGGTAGATTTAATAGGAGTAAAATGAGCAACTTTTCTTAACTTTTCTGCCACCACCATGATGGAATCATGCTAGTTCTAGGTTCTCGGAAGTCCAGTTATGAAATCTAATGTAATCATTTCCCACTTCCACTCAGGTATAGGAAGTGGTTGGAGCAGTCCAACGGGGTGTTGATGCTCACCTTTAACCTGCTAACATTCCAAGAACTTAGCCAGATTGTGGTTTCAACCTTGTAGGTTGTGGAGGACTGGGACCAACAACACTTCCATCTTTATAGTTGTGAGTGGTAGACTCCCTTGTTGCCATAAATTTTCTTTAAACTTTTCTTGCCACCCTGAATGCCTTCTCCAAAGAATCAGGTTCCCAAAGTCGAACCTCATGTTTGATGTTATCTTTTGAAGTCCCTATGAATACATAAATCCTATGCTCTTCTGGAATATCAACTACCCTAATATTCAATTTTTGGAAGTCTTTAATGTGCTCCGCCATTGAAACCTTTTGTTTGAGATTTATCAATTGGGTAAAGAAGGTGTTGCTCTTTGTATCTTCATAATGTGCTATCATTTCCTTCGTAAACATTGACCAAGTGACAAGTGGTTTACGATAAAAAAGGCATTTGTACCACACAGACTAATTGGTTTCTAGATAGGAAGATGCAATACGTACCTTTTGTGAGGGTTACACCTCATGTAGATCAAAATATTTCTCCATCTGTACTATCCAATTTATTGGATCCTTGCCATAAAACTTCCTCATATCGATGTTTTGAATGTGATGGTTCTTAAACCCCACATTGGAGTCTCTAAAATAGTTATTGATATTCCTTTTGTCTTCATCATGATTTTCATGGACTGCCTTGTCACCAATGGGACACCGTTCTTCTAGCAATTTTTCCAAACCTTCCTGCAATCCTTCTATCTTGACATTCATCATTGCTTCCATGTATGATTTTATTCCGTCATTCAAAACTACCATGTCCCTTTTTATACCATCTATATTAACATTCATAATGGTTTCCAATTCATTTTTTGTTACTTTTTGCGAGAGAAATTTTTTTGCATTTGGTCTTGCAATTTTGATATATCATGTTGCATTTCTTCCTCTTCTTTATGTGTCATAGTTGAGCTTGAGGGTTGCTTACTAGGTGTTTCCATTTTCTTTCTTCGGGGCATCAATTAGTGATAATTATGCTTCACTATGCCATTTGAATCACTTCAAACTAATTTCAAACCAAACTTATTCAATTTTTTAAAAAGACTACACACCTTTTTTTGCTTCGTAGGAGCTTGATATTGAATCTGTTATATCTCTGTAATTTCGAATCTCCAAGGTCTGATATTTCATCTTGTGTTATAACCTTGAGCCCTCTTTCCAACCCCACAAGTTTGATCAATATAGGATTCTTCAAGAAAAAGTTATGCAAAATCTCCCATGATGACTTGATTATAGACTAGTTCTGTAGAGCGAACTTGTATGACATACCACGTGTCACTGTTCCAACCTTCGGACCTAAAACGATACAAAAAAAAACTAAATTTCGTGCCCTTTATGTAACTTACGAAATTTCAATCTCATACTCAGAGAGAAAGTTACGATGATTTTCCCAAGGTAATATGTTTGGGATGTAATTCAGTATCCTGCAAAAACCCTAACTTCCTTGGATCATATGTTCGAAAATATAGCGAGCCAAGATTTGAAATTCGGACCCAAGGAACAACACAATTTTAGCTCAAATGGGTTTTTTTTAGCTTTTGAAACTTCATAGGAAAAGAGTTATAGCAAAATTTCCATGATAACCTACTTGGAGCAACAAAACTCTAGAATACAAAGCTCAAATACCAAATGTTATGCAATTAGCTCACAAAATAGAAGAAAATATAGATCAACAACTACAGAATCAGCCTCTTCAATGGGGAAACCTCCTTTTCATTACATAAATGAAAATTTCTTCGCTGATTCAAATGACAAGACCTCCTTTCTATATATAGGGGTCTAGGGGGTCACAATATAATCAGAGCTGACATAAAAATAATAATGTAAGTGAACAACAATAACAATACGGGGCACAATAATAAAAATATGGGGACTACATTGGGCACAATAATATAATAAGGGGGCACACTAAAAATAACAATGAATGAATAAACTAGTATTATAGGGACCTAACATTAGTCTTAACCCCTTTGCCCATTGATCTGTGCGTTATTAAGGTGTCTTCAGGATCTTCATTTGTTTAATAAATCTTTGTGATTCTTTGGAAACAACAAGACTACATCTCCTTTGAATTTGGTTTAAGCTTATTCTTATCCTGTCTTCCTCGGAATTTCTTTACATAGTTACAAGTTATACTTTCCTTGGTTCGAATTTCCTAAATTATCACTTCTTGATTCATTGTTTTCAATTCCAAACCTTAAGCTTTTCCACCATACCACATTCGTAGTCCTAAACTACTGCAGAGTTTATAAATGTATATACCGAGTTCTTATATATAAATTCCCCCACTTATAGTGATGCTTACATAAGAATTATAGCTCGCACTTTAAGTTACCAGTGTGCAGTAAATTTAATATATTAGACTTATTGTGCATTCAACATTCATTCACAGATTTATATTACAATATATATATATATATATATAAATAAAATTCTGAGTTTACTTTCATACTTTCAGCCATGGTAATAACAGGTACACTTCCATGCAAAAGGCATTGACTTTAAACAAAGCTTAAATACTTATCTGTTCTCTAAAGATTTTCTCAAATTCAACAAGGTGAGACATTCTCCACCCAACCTTGAGAAGGGAAATGACGTCATCTTCTACCACCCGAGCTTCCACTCCAGAACAATAGGTAACAGTATATTTTATTCTTGAATCAAGAAAAAGACATCACGACTACAATCCACTATTCAAGCCTATGATTCCTTCTCATAACAAGGTTATCCACTGGCTCAAGTCCAACTCAAGATGTCCTCCATGTTACTCAATATTTTCTTTCTTTTCTTTCTCTCCAACAAGACTAAACCCCTTTCTTTCCACTGAGATCTCTTTTTATCTCCAGGAGAGAAAGGTGTAACTATCTATAACTGTTCCTAACTACCTGGAGGTTGGAATTCATTTCTTCTCTCCCTTTTTGAATTTTGAGATTTCATAATTATAAAAACGATGTTATTTACTATTTAAATATTCATCTAAAATGTCGCTGGTCTTTCCTGAGTTCCATTTACTATAATCATAAACAAGATAAAGTAATTTTTTATTGTTATCCGGGTGGCGTTACAAATACTATAACTAAATATGTGGTTATTTATTTTATATTAAATTCATTATCCCAATTATTAATTAAAAAAATTAAAAACTTAAAATTATATATTAAAAATAAATATTAAAAAAAGTAAGGTGTAGAAATGAATTACCTAAGCATGCATACATAATTGTTTCAAATAATTCAATTCATATTTTTATTTAGATATGAAAACGAGATTTCAAGGCTGTAATTTTAGACTACGTGTGGTTCTTAATTTACCTAAGGTGTTGAAAATTAAAATTATGGAAAATTGTCATTTAAACCTTTATTCATACACAAAATTACAATGTGTATGTGGCAAATTACCTACCTTGGATTTGAAATTTTAAAATATCCATTAAATTTAATGGAAAATAGTGAAGTTAAATAGTTGACATAGCTACTACTAATCAAAGTTTTGGAATATCTTTAATAATAAAAAATGCCCAATAAAAAGTGGAAAAGTGTAAAGAAAAAGAAAAGATAACGTCAATGTTAATGTTCAATAAGTAGAGTAATATTGGTAAACGGTTGGCCAAATGAAATTGTCCACACAAATATCACGGATAGTGAATAGTATGGAGCAGCTAGGCTAGACACTCGAATAGAGACCGTCTAATTTACTTTCACTTCGATTATATAAATATATTACATAAAGCACGTTGTATGTATTAGTGACAACATTGGATTGAAACTACCTCGATTGGACACTTCATGCGTTTATATCAAACTTGATAGCAGCTGGAAAGTATTTTGAATATCTCAAGAAGCATACTATGTTTAATTTTCATCAAATACTTTAAATAAAAATTAAATGATAGTTTATATTTTATGTGAATATATACTACTTTATAGACATATTTTTTAATATTTCAAAAGAGAGAATGTAATTTTATAGCCATATTTATAAAGCCAGTTGTTCATCCAGTGGGAACGCGTACGCCAATGAGAGTTTCCTTTTCTTTTAAGAAAATGAAATCAGAGAACACAAAAACTGAACACAACACACATAAACATTTGATTACCAAATAGGGGTACTTATACACAGTGAAGAAGCTTCTTGAGTCAGTGATAGTGGCATCTTCGGGGAGCTATATGAACTCTCTAGACTTCTTACCTAGTGCATTTAACGCAGACGGTGGTTGGAATTAATGCTTTCTAACACTCCCCCTTAATTCCAACCATAAAATAAACACAAAAAATACCCTATAGCACTATACATAAGATACATACATCCGACATGCATGTTGGTCTAAGTCTCAACTAGCCTTACAACATAATCTAGATTTTATATAACACATAACTTACTTCTACAAAAGTCAAATTTTGCCTTCCCAAGAGGCCTAGTGAATATGTCAGCAATATTCTCATCTGTATTACAATATATTAAGTCAATTTCCTTTTATTAGGCCCTTTCTCTTACAAAATTATATTGTGTGTCTATATTCTTTGACCTTGCATGACATACAGGATTGTTTGCCAATTTGATGGTGCTTTGATTATCACATCTGATCACTATAGGTTCTTGTTGACCTTCACCAGCATCTTCAAGTATTATTTTGAGCCATATTGGTTTGTAGGTGGCACTACATAATTATTTATACTCTAATTCAGTTGATGACAAGGGAATGATTGGTTGTTTTTTACTGCTCCATGATATAACTCCTGATCCTATATTGAACATGTATCGAGTGGTGGATTTCCTATCATCCGGATCTCTAGCATAGTCATAATCATAATGACTTGTCAATTCAACATTACAATCATTAGTATATTCAATACCAAAATTGATAGTTCCCTTTAAATATTGAAGGACCCTTTTTTAAACTATCCAATGGCTTTCATGACACTTAGCCATGAATTGACTAAGTATGCTTTCTGCATAAGAAATTTTTGGTCTAGTGGTAGTGAGATAATTCAGACTTCCCACTAATTATCAATACAATGTTCCATTAAGCTCTTTTATTCCATCTTCATTTCTCAATTTGATATTTTATTCCAATGGAGTACTTATTGCTTTACATCCTTTCATATGAAATCTCTTTAGTTCATCATTTGTATATTTGCTTTGTGTGATTAAAGTCATTCCATTATCTCTCCATATTTTGAGAACTAGAAAATAGTGCATCTGTCCAAGATCCTTCATCTCAAATTCCTATGATAACTTCTTTTTTATATTCTTAAACAATTTATCAACACTCCCTGTCATTATTAGATCATCAAAGTATATAGAAATTAATACTATATCTCCATTTCTATTTATCTTGACATACAAATTAGGATCATTTTTGCTTTTGTTAAATCCTTGTTGAAAGAATAATTTATCGATTTTCTCACACCAAGATCTAGGTGTCTATTTTAGTGCATATAAGGCATTTTTTAAATTGCATACAAGATGGTCTTGTCCCTTCTTTACGAATCCTTCTGGTTGAGCAAGATAAATCTCCTCTTTTAAGTCACCA
Source organism: Pinus taeda (assembly GCA_000404065.3). Taxonomy (NCBI): domain Eukaryota; kingdom Viridiplantae; phylum Streptophyta; class Pinopsida; order Pinales; family Pinaceae; genus Pinus; species Pinus taeda. Next base: position 45,410 of record APFE030446619.1, read on the forward strand.
TTTAGAAAAGCTAACTTCACATCTAATTGTTGTAGCTTCCAATCATATTTAGTTGCCAGTGCTATCACTGTTCTGATTGTGTTCATTTTTTCAACCGGAGCAAAGGTATCTTCATAATCTATACCTTCCTTTTGAGAACAAACCTTTACAACCAATCTTGCCTTATATTTGTCTATGCTACCATCTGCATTAAATTGTGCCTTGTACAACCATTTTGATCCTACACAAACTTTATTTTCAGGTAATTCTGTTAATTCCCAAGTTTCATTTTTCATTATAGAGTCATATTCTTCTTTCGCAGCTTCCATCCATTGATTCTGATTTTTAGCTTCATAATTTAAAGGCTGAAAAACAGTCATTACTTGATACATTAAAGCATAATATTTATACCTAATAGGGGTTTGAATCTGTCATGTTGACCTTCTTGGAGGTTCATTACACTATGGAGTACATTCTCCTCTTCTTCTTCTATGTGGAGTGCCTTCATCACTTCTTTGTGGACTTTGAATTCTTAACATGTCTTCTGGAATGTCCATGCTTTCTTGAGCCTGGAATGATTCCACAACTTCCTGTTCTTCGTTAAAGCAGCCATAAGTAGGTTTGCATACATTATGTTCATGTCCTTTTATTTGTTTATCTGCGTGCTCATGAAATATAACATCTCTACTTGCAAAGACCTTGTGAGTACTTGGATCATACATTTTATATGTTTTTTTATTAGTACAATATCCAATAAAAATGCATTTGATGGCTTTGGCATCTAATTTTCTCCTATCCTATTTAGGAATATGAGCAAAGGCCTTGCATCCAAATATCCTTAAATGACTAACATTAGGTTTAAAACCATAAAATGCTTCAAATGGTGTTTTGTGCTCAAGATACTTAATAGGGATTCTATTTTTAATATATACAGTTGTATTAATGGCTTCAGACAAAACACTATTAGAAAGCCCTTTACTTTTTAACATACTATATGCACATTCAACTGATGTTCTATTCCTTCTGTCAGCTACTCCATTTTGCTGAGGTGTGTGTGGTATTGTAAATTGTTGTATAATTCCACTTTTTTTGCAATATTTGATAAAAGCTCTTGGAATGTACTCACCACCTTTATCTTATCGAAGAATTTTAATGCCCTTTCCTATTTTTTTTTCAACCATATTCTTGAATTCTTTAAAATATTCAAACATGTCACTTATATTTCTTATAAAGTACACCCAAGTGTATCTAGCGCTATCATCAACAAATATAAGAAAGTAATATGCTCCACCAACTGACTTAGTTTGCATTGGACCACATACATCAGTATGAAATAGTTCAAGTATTTTATGTTTCCTTCCATTTTCATGCACAGGAAATTCTTCCCTGTGTTGTTTTCCTAGTGCACAACCTTCACATTCAAAGTGTTCACCCTTAATATTTGGAAGGCCTTCCACCATCAATTTCTTTTGTAGCAACATTAGGTCATTATGATTTAAGTGTCCATACCTTTTATGCCAAAGCTCTATATTTGGCATGTATGTTGATGCCAAATCTTGATTCCCATTCTTCATTACATCCAACTTGTATAATCCTCCAACTCTCATTCATTTTGCAACAACCTTGTAGTTGTCCTACACATCCTTTACCAAACAATGTGATTTCACAAATTCAACTTTTAAATGTCGATTTGTAATAGTAGATCTGAAATTAAGTTATTCTTCAATCTCAAAACATACGCCCCATTTTGAATTTGTTTTTATTGTCCATTAGGCATCATAACACTTATATCACCATATCCTTTAATTTCATGTGATCTATTATCTCCTAAATAGATGTGTCCACCATTATTAACCTCATGATAAGTATCAAACTAATCTCTTTTGCATGACATGTGGATTGATGCACCAAAATCTATAAACCAAGCATTATCATCATTAGTTTCTTTTGATAAGGCAACATTGGACACAAAATATTTAAGATTGCTAAAGTCATGACTAATTGCTTTATCTCTATCAACATAATTCCACGAATCTCTTCTTTGTTTAAATTGACCAGACCTTCTTTTCATTAAATTCTTAGAAAAATTACCAAGTTTTCCATAGTAATAACACACATCATTTCTACTTGATTTGGAATTTGTCTTTGGTAAAGGTGTACCTTGAAATGATTTTACCTTTGGATTTTTGCCTTTATTTTTCTACCATTGTTTACCTTTGAAGGACTCCTTCCCTTTAGCCATGAATACTAAATCTAAATTGGTAGATTTATGTTTAAGACTTCTTCTCTACTCTTCTTCGTGCATAAGTATACCTTCTAACTCATCAAATGTAGGAGCCTTCTCTCTAGATGAAAGGCCAGTGATAAACATTTGATATCAAGTATTCCATTTAATGTCACAGTAACCAAGACTGTACTAGATATTGTTTCACCGTTGTCACCTAATTTATCCTTTAGATCTTTAATTCTAGATATAAAATTACTGATACTTTCATTTTCTTCCATCTTAACTGAAATAAGCTTACTTTTGAAATATAATATTCGATTTGTAGTCTTTGTCTCATACAAATTTTTTAGAGTGTCCCATGTCTACTTGGATGTTTTGCACTCTTTAATGTGTGGAATAATATTGTCCTTAATGGACATTCGCAAAATCAACTTCACTTTGTTTTCCTATCACTCCCAATCTTGAATTGCAGTATTTGTGGCTTGAGGGGATACTGGCTTGACTTCAGCTCCAGACACAATCGTCCATATATTGTAGTCTTGCATCAAAGTTTGCAGCTTAAACTTCCAATTAGCATAGTTTTCACCATCTAGCTTGTTAGTGTGAGATAAATAAGATTCTGCCAATACATTAGCCATTATCGATAAGCTTATGAATCCTTAAATACCAACCACCAAGATACAAACTTTTCACAACTTCAATAATTAATTTCCTTACTCAATCACAAATAGTAACTCATTTTTAAAACTAATCTTACTTACTCCTTAACAACACCCTTTTTTATATTTATTTTTATTTATATATATTACTTTATTTCATAATCACCAAAAAGCACAAAGCATGATATAACCTTACAACTTCAATATTTGAAAAATTCTTTCAAAATAATGAATCGTTCCTTCCAAAACAGTCTTAGAGAATAAGTCCAAAAAACATGTTTACAACCATAACCTTAGTTCTTCAGAAATGTTCTCATTTTCTACTAATAACCAAAAATGAGAGAAAGCAGAAACACGTCATAGGCTATCCTTTTCTCAAAAAAATATAATGCAATTTTTTTGTTATATTCACAACCATATACAACTGTTTTCAAAGAAAATATATGCCACAAAATTTGATACCAACAAAAACATAGACCTCCTTTTCTCAATCGAACACAAACTTCGCCCTTCGGCCAGCATGCCCTCTCTTACCAGCATGCAAGAAAAATTTCTCCTCGCAACTCCTCCTTTGAAATCTTTAGTGCTATTTCTTAATAGCAAACAACTCCGTCCAACTCCTTTAGCTAGTGGCTCTCTCAATCTTGTCTGCCACAACTCTTTCCTCCACTTGTTCATCTCCCAGTGATTCGGCTCCCTATAGCTGTTCTCCTTGCAGTAAAACACTCAGGTGAATCATTTCCTTCAATGTAGACCTCAAACCTCTTTCATGTCTCGCTCTCACACATGGAGATGCAACAGTTTCAACTTTCATCAATTTCTCACACCAGCTTCACATGCTCTCTGCAACACAATGACCTTTGTGAGACCTCTCTACAACTCAAAACCTCATACACTGATCACTCACAGAGAGCAAGGACTCACACTCTCACCTTGCTCTGATACCAAATCAGAGAATGCACAAACTGATCAAAACACACTTGAACATTTGATTGCCAAAGAGAGGTATTTATACACAATTAATAAGATTCTCAAGTCGGTGACAATGGCTTCTTAGGGAAGCTATCTGAACTCTTCAAACTTCCTCCTATACTCTCTAGACTTCCTACCTAGCGCATTTAATGTAGACAGTGGTTGGAATTAATGTTTTCCAACAAATGATCCTATAGTGTGTAATGTCAATACATATCGTTTGTCAACATTTCATTTATATGTCGAGAGGTAGTGTCTTTGTTTATTATTTAATAACTTGTTTTTATAGTTTTAAACATACATAAAAATATTACTTTATATAATTATTAATTTATTTTTTAATAAATATTTATATTTGATAGGTAAATTGTTTATTAAATGTTATGATACTTGGGTTATATATATATTAAAAAAATGTTTTTATTATTTTATTATTTTTATTTTTTTGACTATTTTGATTTTAAAAACGCACTACGAATTAGTCATATCATGCAAAGATGAATCACAGAAATTTAATTTAAAAAATTATTATCATTTTCAAAATATTTAGTTTAATATTTTATTTTTTCAAAATTTTTAATAAAATTTTTAAAAATCTATTTTAGAAATTTCAAAACTAATTGAAAACCTCTTTCACTACAAATCAAAACATTAGAACCTACCCATAAAAATGCAAATTATTGCAATCACCATACTATCGCAATAAGAAAAACAGACAAATAAGTCCATATTTTTAATAATTTCATTGTATTGTTTTTACAATAAACTTCATAATTTTTTTTCTTTAATTAATAATATCTACGGAAGGAGTTTCTTTCACTTTAAGTTAGAAACACATGACAAGTGATTTTGTTTTCTCAGCTATTCCGGATTGAGATTTGATGTTGGAGAACTTATGCATGATTTATGTTTTAGATTTGATGGTGCAACACTGATATGAATATGCCTGCTTTAAAAGATGTGTTAGCCTACAATAAATTAATCTGAAATGGATATGAAAAGAAATCAACCGAAACACACCTCAATTGAAAATGTAAGAAATGGGTAAATTATCCAAGGTTTTTTGCATTTATTTATTTATGCCACTTATACATGTTCTATATATTTTATTATTACATCAAGTGAGTAATCATGATGGACTTTTGTGCAAGGATTATTTGAATCCATGGATTCAACTGTGTATGAGTGTTGGCTGCAACTGTATATATGCTCATCGTCAGCTATCCTACCCACTTTTATTGTCACATGGACTACAATTTTCTAAAGAAATGTCACTGATCTGAATTCCAGTATCATAAACACCTCCTAATTTCCAGTCGGAGGGAAGCACAACCTTTCTTGCCCACAACGATTTCCCATCATACCCGTTGCTTACCACGAATCAAAACTAGAGAGAAGCTCCTCGTGCCTTCTGTATCTCCCACACTTTTCCATGGTTTGGGTGTCATGTAATGCCACCCAAACGTACCAACCTACCAACACATCACGTATGAATATTAGTTTTTTTTATTGAAGTTTCACAAATTCATGTCATGGACTAATTTACTTGAGCAACATCCACGGAAAATAATTAGCACATCAATTTTCTAAATGAAATTTCAGAAATTATTGTCATCCACTAATTTACCTGAGCAACATCCACAGAAACTATGTTTGGCTAGCCTCCTTGGTATACAAATTGCACATCAAGATAGTAAGCATACTTCCTACTTTCGTCCACCTTCACCACTGTATTCTGACCTTGGAAGTTGCAAGGGACCCTGTTAACATTACCCAATCAGTTTACATAGAAGTTTAGAATAATTCAAACCAGAAATAACCATGTTTCACATAATTTTATATAATAAATGTTGTGTATACCTTTGATATTCGATACCTATAATCCCACCCTTGAGAAGCTCAAGGCCCTTATCTATGAATTCCAGACTCAAGAATGTTCTCCAAGACACTACAAAATCTATTTGGTCTTTCTTTGTGAAGTCCGTAACTACTATCGTCGTCCCTGACTTCTTGCATAATTTCAGGTCTGTGCATCTTATCTGCTAAAATTCAACAGATGATCCTACAAATATTATTTTCGTTTTCTTCATGAAGAAATCTGGAATTATGGAAACATGGTATTAACTTTTAATTCTGGTATTACATTTTATCAACACTCTCAACACTAAGAAAAAAAAATTAAGATATATATTTGATTATAAACACTTAAATATGAAGGTCGAGAGATTTTTATTAGAAATCTAAAAGAAGCGACAGAGATTGTACACATAATACAAATCACACTCGTGTTTTTTTGATCTCAAGGATTATATATTTATAGTATCTAGATCACTGATAATGACACATCTACATAGCGATTACAACTCACACATAGGAAACTAATTACTTCTAGATTCACACCTAGGGAGTCACAATGACAACTCAGACATTACATGGAATCATTATTTTCAACACCCTCCCTTAATGTTTACATGTAGAAAATATAAAAAACCACATTACAACAATAAATAAATCTTTCCATATTTGTCTGATATGGCCATCATCACCACCCACATCCACTCTGGAATCTCACAAACACCTTTTTTTCACCACGACATCTTCGAGTTGCCACCTGACTTCCATTTAAAACATAACTGCTTCTGATTATCGTTGATGAACTTTGTAGAATTGACACTTCTCAACCTCCTGGAGCGCAATGGGTTAGTCTCGACACTGAACCATCTTATGGAGCTACCACCATCTGTGAATCCATGACCCTCTGTAGCCTTCATCAGTTATCTGGGATAACATTTTAGATACTGAATGTCTTTAGTAAACAATTATACAACTTGAACTTGCATAAAATAACTTGTACTAATGCTCATGGAGCACGACCGATCACACCATCTTGACCTTATTAAGAACTACCTATGACTAATGCTCCCAGAGCATGACAGGGTCACATTAGTCTATCCAATAATTGGTCTATTTTTTGTGGTTCAACATCACGTGACTTTTACACAATAAAATAGCATACTACTAGTTCAAATCACACCACAAAATAATTCTTCGAACAATAAAATTATAACACCACTAAAACCAAACTAATATATTCTCTCCACACCAAATAATGTCAATACCCATTGATATCCATAAGAAAACAAATACAAGCTTAAGAAGTCTAGCAAGCATCCAAGAAAGTGTTTCATATGAAACAATTCCATGAAGATTCGTCATCTTGGATGTTTAAAGAAAAATATGAAGCGACTTCCACATCAATATGTTGACCCATGATTAGCCATAGGAGACATACTTTTTGATGGCTTTACAATGTCAAAATTCAGCTGGACCCAAACATAAATCCACACTCATTGAGACAACTCCAGAGCATTTTCCATTGAACACATCCAATGAATTCATCATGTTCTAGAAATTCCATGGGAGGAATTACCCTACAAGAAGCTCTTACCGCAATTAGACACAATGCCTAGTTCTTCTATCTAAATGAATTTTCCATTATTGACATGCGAGATCTTCTCCACGCATCATTCACTGTTCATTGAAGAACGATTTCAATATTTTCTATCACCGCTATTCAGATTTACATGTTGAAGAATTCACAGTGAGAGAGAAGTAATAATTCAATGGAATTCATCATGAACTCCTCATATTCACCCTTATCAATGCACTCACCCACAGTTCCATCACAAATCTGGGTTCTGCAGGAACCAGTCTTATGTCGTCAAGTCTCATCTTCAACATTTCGCACATCTGACCTGAGATCACAGTTTGGCATCGAATGAGCAGAGCCACCCATTTGTTGCGAACGCAATCACATTGCAATGGAAGCAACACAACAACAAATCATTTCAGATATAAAATTGTTTGCAGCCGCATAACAAAGCTTTGACAAAATATTTTTCTTCAAATACTCACAACGGATCAACTCAATACTTCAACAAGCATTCAACATACATATCTATAAAACCCAACACTCCCAATATAGTTCAAACATACAGTGAAGAAATTTACAAACAAAAATAATATAATTTACTCACACAACACAATCTCCTACCCTGTTTATCTAGAGGAATAAAATTCAGGGCCTGCCCTCCCTTGAGGGAGTCAATCTAGAACTAGCACAGATACCATATTAGAAATCTGGAAGAGAGCGACAGATAAAGTACACAAAACACAATTCACACTCGCTGTGTTTTATTGATCTCAAGTATTACATATTTATAATAGCTAGATCACTGGCAATGACACATCAAGACAACTATTACAACTCACACATAAGAAACTAACTACCTCTAGATTCACACCTAGGGACTCATAATGACAACTCACACATTACATGGAACCATTACTTCCAACAATTTTTCCATAAAAATCACATAAAGAAACTATAAGTTGACACATTTCGAACCATTTTGCGTGGTTCATCTTCAGGATAAGATGAAGAACCAGATCATGGAATTAGATTAAATACATGAAGAGAGATGTTTTCTAGCGGTTAGAATATAACAATTACTTTTGAATAAAGAATTATTATTAATTAATAAACATTTTTTTAATTAAAATAAAGTAATAAATGGAAATAAGTAGTAAATAAAGAATTAAATTAATTTTATTATTATTATTATTAATGGCAGAAGTGTCCTCAGACACATAATTTTATTAATCAGAAAAACAATTACATAATTTGATTTTGCAAGAGTTTACACCCGAACAACCAAACACTCTTGCATTGAGCTATTTATAAGCTCCATGTCCTAACTACCTCTAATTATGGATCACTTATTAAATAACAAGTGTCCATTTACAATAAATGCTATTCAAACCAACTAGCTAACAAATCTCCTAAAATAGAGCCTAAAGATATGACACATTTGGAGAGTCATATCTAGTTACAACAATATTGCTAATTCTAAAAGTCTCCATTAAATAACTAAACATTCTAGATATAATAATTTTAGTTTAATATCTTAAATTAATAATTATTTTTCTAATTTTATAACCTATGATAAAATTATTTTTGGGATAACTAACATAATTATTTTAATCAAAATGAAGTTTATAGGGTCAAAACTTAATTATTCAAAACAATAAATAATAATAAAATGGAAAAAAAAATTTAAATAAATAAATAAACAAAATAAAAACAATATTTTATTTTTTCTCTAGAAGACGTTGAGTGTGGGATTAATAAGCTCGCTAATGGGAAAGCCAAAGATATTGAAGGTTACCAAGCTAAGATCTTTAAAATGGGAAAATCTATCCTCATTCCTCATCTTCACAAGCTTCTCAATTTGGTTGTAAAGCATGGCTTCCCTAAGCTTTGGACACAAAGCCTTATTGTGTCTATCTTCAAAAATGGGGATAAAAGAATTCCCTCTAATTATTGTACCATTATGATTAGCCACATCCTAGCCAAGCTTTATGGTCTCATTCTGGAAAAAAATCTTACCCTTTGGCTTGAGAACTAGGGTAAAAGAGCTAAAGGTCAAGCTAGTTTTAGGAGACACCACTCAACCATCGACCACCTTGTCACTCTTAAGATCATCGGAAAGGAATGTCACAATAGTAAAACTGATCTCTTCTTCTATTTTGTGGACTTTAGAAAATATTTTGACACTGTCCCCCGAAATAAGATCTGGAAGAGGCTTGAAGAGATCATGATTCCTCGTGAATTGAGGATTGTTGTAATCCGCCTCTACAAGATTGTCATTGCCAAGCTTAAGACCAATGAAGGGTGGTCTAAAGATATTAAATGCAATATCATGGTTAAGCAAGGGTGTCCCATTTCCCCTACCCTTTTTGGTATTTACATCAATAAACTGGAGGAGTGTCTGGAAACTGCGAGCTACAAAGGCACTGAACTCACTGGGATTATCATTACTCTTCTCCTTTATGCTGATGATATCGTTCTTCTTGCAAGGAGACGTGATGACCTAGAGAAGCAGCTTAAGACTCTTCATCTCTACTACTCTAGCAGCTTAAGACTAAATCCATGATCATTAAATCCAAAAATATCACCCATGGTAGTTTCTTCTACGATAACCATTGTTTTGAGTAGGTTTCTTCTTATAAATATTTGGGTATTGACTTTCCTCATCATCTCAACTAGAATTATAGCATCGAGAAAAGAATTATTGGAGGTGGGAAAGCTTACTATGAGCTTGAAAACAATTGTAAGTTAGTCGATCTTTACAATTGGAGTAAGAAAAAGGTTCCTCTTTGAGACTCTCATCACCTTGGTTATCTTATATGGATGTGAAGTTTTGGGTTGCAGTGTATCTAGGGAGTCGTGGAGAAAGATTGAGATGATCCAAAAGAAATTCATAACCTATAACCTGAAGATCAATGGAAATACTCCCTATCCTATCCTCTTGATTGAAACTGGCATGTCCCCCATTGAAAGTGCAGCTATGTTTAGATATCAGATGTATAAGAAGAAGCTTAACAATATGAAATCCAAGAGGCTCCCAAAAATTTCTTCTAATTTTAGTCAAAACCCCCACCTACACCTCAAGTGTAGGTTGCATCAGGATGCTCTATCTTGACTCAACCTTTGGGGGATTAAGGAGGAGATCATCATGGGAAACAAGGATAGTATGAAAGATACTATTACCTCCAGTTTTAAGGACAAGATGTGGGATGCTAAGGAGATGGAGGGTAAAAGGAAGCTAAGGTACTATAAGGAGGTGATCAACCCCACCCTTGATAACCAGAATTATCTCTCTATGTTGACTAGCACTAAGAAGAAAATGAATATCACTGGGATTAAAACTAACTCTCATGAGCTTCAGAGTGAGACCAGACGGTGGTCTACTCCCAAGACTCCGTGGGACGATAGAATCTGTCAGATTCGTGATACTAAGAAGGTGGAAGATGAAAAGCACTTCCTTTTAGACTGCATGACTCTTCAATTCACTCTCAATTCCCTATCATTAGCCACACCTCAAAGATTCTTGACTTGTTAAGTCAACCCAACTATAGCGATCTTGGAATGTTTATTTCCCTACTCGATCACAGAAACAAGATTTTGAAGAATGACAATTATACTCTCTTTTCTTGAGGTTCAATATACCACTTTGGTCTTAGTGGATGCTAATCATCATCATCATCATCATCAATAAGGTCAAATTTAACAGTTTTAAACAATAAAACTAAAAATAGTAATAAGAAAATGAAAAATACAATAAATAAAATATAATTCAAAATAATGAATTAAGTCAATTTTATTATTTAAAAAAAATGAATAATAAGTAAACAAGAAATAAAGAAATATGATTCTCATAAAACAATAAATATAATAAGAATTCAATATTAAACCATAAAGAGAATTTGAATTATTCGTTAATTTATCGCATGGCCAATTATAAATTGGTTGACAAACACATATAGCGACCACATTATTATTATTTATTTATTATATTAGTATTAGTATTATTATTAGATATTATTATTATTATTAAATAATATGATTATAAATATAATAATTATTTAATGATTAATACTTATTATTAAATAATATGATTTATAAATACTAATTATAATAATTAATTATATTATTAATGATAGTAAATTATTAATATCTATTAAATTATTAATATTAATAAATATTTTAATAATATTGATTTTACAATTAATAAATTATATATTATAACTATAATTATTAATTACTTTATAATCATTATTATTTAATTTTAATTTTGTAATATACATTATTATTTATAATAATAAATTAATTATTTTGTTCATCTCACTGAGCTCCTGCCTCTAAATTTAAATTTAATTAAAAATTAAAATAAAGTAACACCATTATAATTGTTTTTAACCATTATAAATAGATTTTTTTTAAATATAATTATCCTAGATTCTGAACTTTTTAATTATAATAATACATCATTAAGGATACTGACTACTTTCGTCCACCTTCACCACCATATTCTGGTCCTTGTACTTGCAAGGCTTCCATGGCTATAACCAACTTCACAGTCTTCCTTATGCCGACACTTTGGTTTAGTGGTTTTTTCAAAGATCGGAGAGTATTTGAAACTTTTTTTGATAAATATGCACAAATTAAATTGGTTTTATGGTTCTCGTAATTTTATTATGAGATAGTTTTCCTATATATTTTTCCTCCATTATCTTTAAAAAAAAATTGTAATATACAATTTATTTTATATTGAATGGAATTATGTAGGGCAATCTTCTTCCTATTACCAAGAGAGTATTTGGTAAGAGAGCATTTTACAAGTGCATGTATGAGTTTTACTAATATTCATGAGATATTTCTCTACTATTAAATTATAGTATTTTTTAAGAATTGGAAATAATATATAGTTTATTATATATTGAGTGGAATTATGTATGTCAATCTTGTTCTTATTACCAAGAGGCATTTTACAAGTGCATACATTACTTTTACTAATTACAAGTGCATGAGAGAGTTAACTAGAACCATTTGAGTGCATGTTCACATCTCTCAAATTCACTATATTAGTTTAGCCATACAAAGTATATTGCAATGAATTGTACACTCTCATAATTTTCTTTTTTGTAGATGAATAAAATTCATTTATTTTTTCTTTCTCATTTTTCTTTCTTCTTTCCTATAGTTTTATTCATTGTTCTCCAACTAGATCCATTCTTTGCAAGTTCAACTACAATTTCACATGGTATCAAAGCCCACATGAGTTAAGAAAGATCATAAACAATATATTTCCAAGTAGTGAAGATTGGAGCTATTGCAAAGAATCAAGTTTCGACCTTTGCCAATTCTCATGCCATATAAGTATTTTGAATGGAAGTCAAAGATTCTACTTTAGCTCAAAATTAGGGGCTTCTATGGGATAGCCATGCCAACTAAGATTGAGCCAAATTTTGTTGTCAAAGAATTCAAATAATTCAACATTGAGATTGAACCAAATTTTGTAGTTGAAGAATAAAAAAAATTCAACTACATGGACGAGGCCTTTAGTCTACTATGCCTATAAATTTCTCTAGAATTATTGTTTCATGTCGAAGCATGCACCACTTCAAATCATGTTTGGTCCACTTTGGAGACTCTCTTTTGGAAGTAGATTGATATGTGGGGTCACGTCCTTGAAAATGAGTCGAACTCATTAGATCCAATGAGTTTCAAATTCATTCAATATTTCTTCACAACCCTGAAAGCCTTGTTACTCCAATTGAAAGAATGTGGATTCAAAAAATCCAAGCAAGAAAGGCAACTATTATTTCCATATTGTCAAAATTGGGTACAAAGTATGCTATATTTGTCTCCACTTTTCACACAGTCAAGCTTGCAACAAGAGTAACCTAGAAGATGCCCACACTCGACACTTTTATTGAGTCCCTAACACATGAGTAAGATAAACTCATAAATATGAGTACATTGAAAAGTTCCAGAGCTTGTGTACTTGTTGTGAATGAAAGGGGCAAGTCCAACTCAAAATCCAAGCAGCACTCCAAAGGCAAAGGAAAGGAAAAATAACCATATCCAAGAAAGGGAGGCAATCCCAAAGCTCCACATGAATCTACTAGCTTGAAGGAAAAGAAGGGTGGGAAGGGGCAATCGAAATGGAGCTATTGCAACCATGGTTACCATTTAGAATAATCATGCATGAATAAGACAATTGCTCTCATGGCAGAGACTCTTCAATAGAACAATCTTGGCAATTGTATTCTAGAAAGTTCTAGGAATAAGCTAGGAGAAAAAGAACCTGAAACAAGAGGGAATACATGTGCATTAATTGTATTAATTCTTCTCCTAATGCATGGATCATAGATTTTGAAGCTTCAAATCACATGGGCGCCACAAAATATGCTCTCTCATCTTTAAAACCATATGTTGATCTTCGTATTCTCATGGGAGACGATTCTCCAATGGAGACAATTGGACAAGCGAGGGTAGATCTTGGAGATGGAAGTTTCAAGAATGTCCTACATATCAAGAAATTTTTATTCAATATGTTATTTGAGTATCAAATGATACATATTGGCACTCGAAGAAGAGTCAAATTCACCTCATATTCAGTGAGTATATATAACATGCAAAATAAATTCAAAATTATAGTTGGTAAGGGAAATCATTAGTCTCATCTATACTTTTGTTTTGAATTTTTTCCTTAATCAAACTCCACATTATTACGTAGACATGCAAATGACAAAAGTGGAATTTGGTATGAAATTTTTAGACACTTAAATTTCAAATACATGCGGTAACTTAGCAAATAGGGAATGGTGAAAGGCCTACTTGGCATAGAATTTTCTAATGGAGTTTGTGAAGGATGTGCTCTTGGAAAGCATCCATAAGAAGAGTTTGAGAATGGGGCATGAATGAAGGGCCTTGTCTCCCTTGGAGATATTTTATAGTGATCTTATGGGGCCATTTTGAGATTCTTACATAAGTAAACCTAGATATGTACTCACATTCATATATCATTAAACAATATACACAAGGGTGTACTTTCTCAAACTCAAATACGAAATGTTTGAGCATTTAAATATTTTGAAAGAGTATGGAAAGTGGTAGTATAGAAAGACGATCAAGATACTCTATATAGATAATGGGGGGGAGTATGTCAACAAGGATGTCCAACCTTTTTTTGATGAAGTAGGAATACAACTACAACACACAATTCCTTACACTCAATTGCTAAGCAAGGTAGCTAAGAGGAAGAAAAAATCCTTGAAAAATATGGTCAAATTCATATTGCATGCAAGGTCCCTTCCTTCCAATTGTGGGTCGAAGCAACCAATTTTGATTCTAAGACATAAAAATGATATCCTATAAAATATATTATATGGAAACCACCTTTTGAATCATGGAGTGGCATGCAACCCGAAGTCACACATTTCTGGATTTTGGGATCTCATGCATGGGCTCATATTCTTGTAGAAAAGAGGAAGGATTTGGAGCCTTAAATCAAAGAGTACATCTTTGTTGGGTATCGAGATGGTGTAAAGGAATCCAGGCTATTGTATCTTTCAAAAAAATCTCTTCATTGAGAGGAGTGTCTACTTTAAAGGAAATATCTTACATGCATCTAAGGAAATGTTGCACATAGCATTTTCATTGATGAAAACCAGTGTCATTGATGCCAAAGAGGATGCCTAAGATAGTGGGAATGTCATTCATGAATAAAAGGAGGTATTATGATAGTATGGTCTCTTATATTCCATCATCAGGTGAATTTGGATAGTATGGTTGGATAGCCCCCTTCGATACCTTTCAATCAGTATATCGCACTTGGAAAAACTCCTCCTGGATGCGAAGTTATGGTCGTTTGAAGTTGGTGCTTGCTATTAGGACCATCAACACCAAATTCATTTCTAGAAAACAAAATTTGTTAAACATCATGCATATCTTAAGTGTATTTATGAACCTATGGTTAAAGCTACAATGAATTTCAGATAAACTTGCACATGGTTTAACCTATTAAAGATCATGCAACTTTTGCAGAATCTTTCCATTGAAATTCTAATGTACGATGGATAAAATGAAAAAATGCTCGAATTTTATCAAGAGGTTTCCCTTCCATGCTAGCCCAGTCCCATTGTGCCACGTGGCATGGATATATTTGACCCCTCAGCCGAGAGCCATGTGGAACCACCTGCACAATCATTGATGATGTGGTAGTGATGAATCACATGTGGACAAATGAAGACAGTGACATGTGGTCTTTGGTGGTTGGCCCAAGATGGTCACATTGTAATACATAATGATGTGGCTATTAATGGTGATGTGGTGAAAGAATGATCACATGGAATCCTATCATGGTTCCTCATGGCATGTCGATACGGGTCATTTAGTTGACCAATAAATGGAATTGTGTGACACGTGGCCCACTTAGAATGCACCATGTGGCAAGTATGAAATCATAGTTTCATTAGCAATCAGATAGCTAATATCCTTTAAAGCCTGATTATTTGGCATAGTCATATGCGTCAACTCATATCTTTTAAAAGGGCCCTCATCATGTATAAATTTAGAGCACATATCAAGACTTAGGGAAATGGTGTGAAGTTGGAGAATAACTAGAAGATGGGGACTTCATGGCTAATTCGAGAAATTTCAATGTGGTGGTTGTAGGGTTGAAACCTTATGGTGTCTTGTGGCATGATGTGGAGAGCAGGAAGTGCTTGTGATTGGTTATTTGTTTGGGTAACTAGATCATGACAATAAAAATATTTTCAGACATGGTGAGGAAACAACGCATGTGATTAGTTGCTAGTTTCACTGACTAGATGATGTAAGTACAAATATTTTTAGACATTGAGAATGAGTAGTGGATGTGAGTAGTTTTTTGTTTGGCTCAATGGATCATGGAAATACAGCTCTTTTCGAATGTGGAGAGTGAGCATTGTATGTAATTTTTTTTCCTAGCTGGATTATGGCAATACAAATATTTTGGGACATGGAGAGAAAGTAGTGGATGTGCTTGGTTGTTTGTTCAAGTTACTGGATCATGGAAATACAAATATTTTTTTAACATCGAGAGTGAGCAGTGCATGTGAATTGTTGTTTATTTGGCCGACTGGATCATGGAAATACAAATATTTTCAGACATGGAGAGTGAGTGGTGCATGTGATTATTTGCTTGTTTTGCTAATTGGATTGTGGAAATACAAATATTTTTGGACATGGAGAGTGAGTAGTGAATGCAATTGGTTGTTTATTTGGTTGACTGGATCATGGCAATACAAATATTTTCATACATGGAGGGAAAGTAGGCATGTTATTGGTTTTTGTTTTTGGCAGAATGGACCATGGAAATACAAATATTTTTGGACATGGAGAGTGAGTAATCCATGTGATTGGTTGTTTGTTTGGCTGACTGAATCATGGAAATACAAATATTTTTTGATGTGGGGAGCAAGCAATGCATGTGAATTGGTTGGTTTTTTGGCAGACTAGATCATGGCAATACAAACCCCTTTTGGACGTGGAGAATGAGCAATGCATATGATTAGCTATTTAGATTGTGGCAATATTGACATTGAGCGAGTAGTGCTTATGTTTGGTTGTTGGGAGTGAGATAAACATAGAAATAAATATTGATTCCCTTGGCCCATATTATGACATGGAGAGCCCATTTTCCTAGAATGTGGGTTGACAACACAGGTCTGGACTAGTCCCAACAGTCTAACATGGAAAAAATATTAATAAAAATAATATTATAATCCTACATGAAGAGCCTTGTAGCATAGTTCGTTGGTGTGTGGTTGTGTCTCTGCGAGGTTGAAGGTTTGAGCTCATAAATAGGTTGGTTATTTTTTATTGTATTTTATTTGGTAATGGAGAGTTATTTTGTCAAACAGTTAAACGTGTCAAAGGTAGCCATTTTTTAGAACATTGGTTGAACCTTGTCCATTTTGTAGAACACGCATCAGAAGAATTATTTTTTAGAACAATTAATAGTTTTCAATGTTTTGTGGGTCAAATTCACTGCAAATTGATTTTTAGAAAATATTTATTGGTTGGATTTCTCTGTAATTTAACTAAGGGATGTTGGAAACACTTGTTAATATTTGAGAGTTCATGATTATTGGTAATATAAGTAGGTAAAAATATTTTTTACATAGAAATAGAAGACAAGTTGATTTGGTTGTAATTTGAACTCGCAGATCTAGTATGAATTATTGTGAAAAGTGGTCCACTATAGGTTGAAGAAAGAGGTGGGTTCCTCCATCAATGTTGGTGCCTCACTAGGTTGTTTCCTATTACAAGTGGTAGCTTGCACATTTTCGAGGTTGGTGTCTCAATCAGGTTGCTCCCTATTGTAAGTGGTAGATTACACACTTTTGAGGTTGGTGTGTCAATCAGGTTGTATCCTATTGCAAGTGGGTGCTTCCATAGCAAGTTGGTGCCTACAAATCTACGTAAAAAAAATTTGAGAAGAAGAAAAAATAATTTGTGGTTTTCTCCCACAAGGGTTTCCACATAAAATTTGTTTTCTCATGAATTGATGTGATGATGGTTTCTTCATGTACTATTTCATTCATTGTTCTGATGCATTTTATTTTTTGATGAACTTATACATAACCACTTATGGACGAAATATTTTGAAATGGTGATATTTCCATTACATTGATTCACCCTACCTCTCAATGTGATATTTGGTCTAACAAGTAGTATCAAAATGTGTTCCTTTAGGAATGTCAATTGATAGAAGGTTGATCTCAAGGGAAAATTAACACTATCAGATCATCAAGAAAACCTCCTCAATTTGGTGGATCGAACTTTTCTTTCTAAAAATTAATAATGGAAACCCACCTCATTTCCTTGGGATTTGATGCTTGGGTAACTCTAGAGAACAATTATCAAGTTCGTGATACTCCTCCTACAGATATAGTTGGTAAATCCCTCTATGCATCTAATATGATAATTAAGAATGTCATTTTGAGTGGCTTGTCAGGTACGTGATTTTTCAAAGTAATGCATTGTAAGCCAACTCATGATATGTGTAACAAGCTTAAAAAATTGCTATGAAGAGGAAAAGAGGGTAAAGGAGGCCAAGCTACAATTTTGTAGGGCTCAATTCAAAATTTTGAAAATGGAAGAAGATGAGGATATTGCTTATTATTTTTCTCAAGTAGACAAAGGTTTGAACTCGATTGAAAGTCTCGGTGAGAAATTCAAGTATTATAGTATCATTTCAAAAAAATTGAGATCTCTACTTCCAACATTTAATCCCAAAGTATCACCCTTGAAGAACTATCATATAAGGATAAGTTGGACATGGACATGTTATATGGAAGACTCACAACATATGAACTAAGGACATATAAGGACAACTCAAGAATCAAAGAAGAAACATTTAAAGTATCTAGGTAAGGAAGAAATCATAAGAATCAAGAAAATTCCAATCATCAATCTAGTAACGAAGAAGCCAAGTTCGTCATAAAGCTGAAGAGGGGAAATGAAAATTTCAATGTTAAGCTTCCTTTCAAATGCTTTGAATGTAGAACAATAGGAAATTATGCTTCTAAATTTCCTTATGTAAAAATGAATGACAATGATGATGAAGTAAGATTCAAGTATAAGGATCAAAAGAAGAAATTAAATGCAAAAATGATGGACTTTCTCTCAAAATAAGTAAGTGATTATGAGAGCAATGAAAGAGTGACTCATGATGGGAGAGGTGAAATATTGTTCTTCATTGAAGCATAAGTAGAAATATACTATGAAGGAGTACTTAGAAGTTTGTTGAAAGAAATGAAAACCACTAGAAAGAGGGTGGGTCAAATAAAGAAGAAACTCCAAGAAAAAGATCAAGATGAAGTCCATTATCTCTCTCAAGGTTGTGCTAGAAGAGGCCAAAGGATATAAGATTTTTTGTTAGAAAAACTAAATAAGAAGGAAGATATTTGTGAAGGATTAGAAGAATAATGTGTGCTTTTGAAAGAAGAATTCAAACAGCTTAAAAACAAGTCAAATCTTCTCAAAGGATCTGATCCTCTGGATCATATTCTCAACATTCAAAGATCTCCTCTAATCAAATCAAACCTTGGTTATCAAGAAGGTTGTGAGACATCCAAAGATAAATATGCTCTAAAAATATCAAATAAATTGCATGCCAACAATTATGATTAGGCATTAATTTCATCCAAAAAAAACTCATCTATAAATCCTAAGTAGGTGATGAATCAACTCTAGCATGTACACTTCAACATTTATGATGATTCTTAGAATGATGTTAGGAATCGACAAGAAATATCAAGTTGACTTAAGATAAAAAACCAAGATGAAGGTATGAAGCTCCCCATGATATAAATCCTTCAAAGAGGATCCACAAGGAGCAATGGAAAAAAAGTCAACAATCAGCAAGGGGATGAATATACTCCATGAAACAATTTCAAAAAATATGTCACATCAAGAGCCCCCTATACCACTAGGTATCAAAACAAATGTTTTTGTCATTGTCTTTTGTCTACAAAATTTAGACACAAAGCACAAGATTAGTGACCTATGATGTTATCAGGTATACAGGATATGAACAAATGCATAGGTTTAAACATATGGATCAAATTAGAAGATATGATAATGAATAATATGGGTCATTTATGTCTATCTTCAATTCCAACTTAAAATGTTACATATGTCATAATGAAGGGCACATAACATGTGATTGCGGAATCAACTTGAGGTTGCACAATAGTGAGGGACTCTCTGTGAACCTAAGAATGGATGTCAAGTGGAGAACAAAACAGGAAGAACCAAGGTTATATTTGACCCATAAAATCTAATCCATTGGTGACAACTTCTTCAAGAGTATAATTGTTTAAAATGAAACTTAAAGAAGCAACATTATGTAGGCAGGATGATTATTTGCCAGAAGAGAACCATTAAAGAATATCAAGGAAACTCAGGGAAGTATATTTGTAGTAGAATGGAAATAGGTATATAGAGGATGTATACACATGGGGATTAGGTCCACCATTAAAAAAAGAAATCTTGATCCAATATTGATTGAAAAATGAAATCATCCAGTGCATGGACATATGTTAGAAGATTTGTTGGAGGAGGAAAATCAACATAGCCAAAAGTATATGCAAGAAGATAATTTGTTGACAAGAGGAAGATTCACATAGTAAGAGTAAAGGTCTCAAGGGGAGTTTCCATTTACAATAGGATCAGGTCCATTGAAAATTTCAAGAGCAGTCATGGAGAATTAGTGAGCAATCATGTATGTTTTCCACTGACTTTAAAGGGGGAGAGAGAGTAGACATTAAAAGAAGATCTTGAAGTGGTAGGAGGAATTTGAAGAAAAATAATATATTGAAAAATACAAAGTAGGATCGAGAAGGAAGAATATTCATATCCAGTCAGGGGATGTCCCCAATAGCATTTCAAGGGGAGGTTGGTCCATTGTCATCAATGACCATCAATCTCTAGTGGTGTTTTCGTCAATGAGAAAGAGGGAAATTGTTGCACATAGTTTTTTCATTTATGAAACCTAGTGTCATCGATGTCAAATGGGATGCCTAAGGAAGTAGCGGTGTCATTCATGAATTATAGGAAGTCGTATGATATCCTGGTCTCTTGCATTCGCTCATCAAGTGAAGTCAAATAGGTTTTACTTTTTCTTGATTTTTTATCAAATTTATGATGTCCTAATTAGTGTATGGATGGTATGGTTGGATATTCCTCTCCTAGACCTTTCCAATAGTATATCACATTTGGAAAAACTCCTCCCATATGACAAGTTATGATTGTTTGAAGTTAGAAGTTCCTATGAGGACCAAAAGCAACAAATTCATTTGAAAAGCACCAAATTTGTTAAACATTGTGCATCTCCTAAGTGGATAACCTATGGTGAAATATATGGTCAATGTTAAACAAACTTGTGCACTATTTAACTTGTTAAATATCATGTAGATTCTACAAAATATGGTCATTGAAATTCTAATGTATGATGGATTATATGTCAACATACTCAAATTTTATCAATGGGATGCCCTTCCATGTTGGCCAAGTCCTATCGCGCCATGTGGGATGGATCACTTTGACCCCTCAGTTGAGAGCTGTTGGAAATAATACTGAGAGGGGGGGGGGTGAATCAATATTATCACATCAATAAAAAAATTTCATTTCCATATTCAGATTCATATATGCTACTTCCACAACTTCTTATGATTCAGTTAGTTGATCCTTAATGAGTGCATTAGAACATTATCAACCATATTAACAGTAAACAGGTGCAGTAAAATAGAAAAGATCATCACACATAAGCAACACACATGAACGCCATGATATAAGTTGGAAACCCAATGTGGGAGAAAAGCACTTGCTGCAAGTCATATCAATCTTCTTCTTAATAAGAAAATCCTTTTACAATATTTCTGTACTGGTGCAATCTTATATCAGTACGCAGGCTTCTACCTGCAGAGAGCTACAACCCACTCTCGTTCTCCAATCTCTCTTGGAAGGGAGCTACAACCCCCATAGTTCTTGTACTAGCTAAGATACTAGTACGTAGGCATCGGCCTACAATATTCTCTTGTCCAGGTACCACGTTTCATACATTTTCAGACTGGATACTCCTGAAGCACAACACATAATCTGAAAGGCCACGTTTCATCCAATTTTCATACTGGACCCATTAATATCATTGAAGAACATAATCAATCAATCTTCTGAATCACCCAAACACCAAATTAATACATATACAAGGATAATATATGTGTTAGCACCCAGATCTAGTCCATCAGATCACATAAATATGAGTCATTATGATCTTGATCCAATATTAGTTCTCATCCATCAATACTAAAGCTAAACATAATCAACCAAACAGGATATGCAGAATACTGACACCTTTAAACTGTCATCATAACCCATCAACAACCAGAACCACCTGTGACTTCAAATATCATAGCTCAAATTATATACGCTACTACAATGAACCAAACTTGCATACATACAAGCTTACACCAAAGCCAACCCGCGTACAGATCTATAAATATTCAAACATGACTTGCAGTGATGTCAAACTTAAGTTATACCCATATTAGATCATTACAAGTGTCAGTATACAGATCTAGAATAAGCATAATCAAATATATAGAGATAGTTCATTTCAAACCATTTGATCCTGATCTATCCTTAGATCTTGTTGTCCATCAATCGGTGAGATCGCTCCTTAGCTCAGATCTAGATCTGCACCATAACCCAATCACAATATTCCAGATCTAGCACTTTATCAGATATTCAATAATTCAGATGATGCTTTGCCAAATGATCTCCTTCCTCTTTTATAGTCTTAGACCTTTCACAATACCATGGTCCAAAACCATAATAACACAATACCATGAACCCAATACTTGGGATCAATACTTTTGGATGCAATACCACAGACCAAAACCATAGGATCAAAAACTGTCGGACTAATACCATGAACCAACCATGAAAGTGCGTGAACTTTTCTCCACATGAAATAAACTTCTCTCATAAAATTCCGTGAACTTTTCTCCACATGAAATAAACATTTCTCTGCATAAAATTCCGTGAACTTTTCTCTACATGAAATAAACTTTTCTTTGCATAAAATTCTGTGAACTGTTCCCCACATGAAATAAACCTTTCTCTGCATAAAATTCCGTGAACTTTGCTGCACTATAATTTATCATCTGAGATGAGTGGGTTGCCATCAAGTACAACATATGTATCATAATGCCAACACCCTAGGTGCCCTAACACATCATCCCAACCTTCATCTACCCTTTCCACCCACTCTCACACCTTTAAAACCTTCAAAAGTGCTCTCGGCATCCTCCTGTAGACCTCCTATAGATCCCCTGTGTCTTCCTGTATATTTTCCTGTAGGCTTCCTTTTGAAAGCCAATTGTAGGAAAAGCCTCAAAAAGGCCACCTAAGAACTCCTAGGACCCATCCACACCATCCTACAACCTCTCAAGTCCCAAAACCACCCTCCATAGCCACCTATTTGCTACCACATTCACAAACAAATAAGTTACATGCATGACAAATTCACATAAAAATACATAAAAATCCAAAAAGATGTTTTTTTCCTCATTTCCCTCTAGAAATAGCTTGAGTAGATGTTGTTTACTTCCTTGAGTAGGTAATGGCATTCATTTGATGGTTTTCATATTTCTTTCTGCAAAAGTAGGATTAGTTGGTTAAGTAGGGTTTGGTAGGCGTACTTTACATTTTAGTCTTTTTCCTTTCTACAAGTAGAGTAGCCTCTGTAGAGTAAGCTTTCCTTTCTTGCATCACATATAGAGCTTCTTTTGGAATCCATAGAAGTTGGCTTGAGTTCCTAGTGATCTTGTGCTAGCTGACCAAGTGACGGCCTATAGTAAGAACTAGTACTTGTGCATACAGCACCATCGCTTCCAAGTTTGTTACAAACTACCGAGTTGACAAGAGTAAAGTAGGCAACCGAGGAGTTGCAGCATTATTGCTGCAATACTGGTGCTCAGTAGGTCAATTCTAGTTCTGTTGGTTCATCACAAT
Source organism: Pinus taeda (assembly GCA_000404065.3). NCBI lineage: Eukaryota > Viridiplantae > Streptophyta > Pinopsida > Pinales > Pinaceae > Pinus > Pinus taeda. The sequence continues at coordinate 69,222 of APFE030446619.1, forward strand.
ATCTATTTTAATGGGCTCATGGTCTGACCCTAAACACGGAAGGATTGTAGCTTCATAGAAGATATCCTTTCCTAAGAGGTCTTCTGTTGCAAGAAATCTGTCTAGCATGGAAGATATTTGATTGCTCCCTCCTCGCCGGTTATTCCAAGTGTATTTCCCATTTATAGTTGGAATGTCAATCATTTTCAGTTCCGCTTGTAGGTCCCTGAATTTCTCCATTTCTGGTTCTATCTTTGCAATCCACCTTACTTTTCATCTTTTGTTGTTGTCATGTTGAAGTCCCCTGCTATCAACCACAATTTTTCTTTATGCAGGTTACCTAACTATTGGAGCTGATGGAGGAATCTTTTTTTTTTTTTTTCGTTGGAATATGTGGTCCATAAACTACCGATACTAGAAACCAGTCAATATTTCCTATTAATCGAAACTTCCCTGTGAGGATCCTTTTCATTCCTATCCAATATTCAGTTGTGATTTTTGTTGGGTTCCATAAGATCACAATACCTCCTGCACTTCCATTTGCATCTATGGTCATGCATCCATATTTTGGTTTGATTTTGTTGAGGATCTCCTTTATTTTCTCTCCTGGGATTTTTGTTTCCTATAGTAGCATTATTTGGGGTTTTTCTCTCCTTAGCCTTTCCGCTAAGTGTCTTTGTTTGCCTTTACTATTCAGGCCCCTTATATTCTAGGATGTGACTATCATGAGGTGGTTGGGTTGGTTTGGTGAAATACCACCGAGAGTGGGACTACTCATCTAGTATTCACTAACATTTCACCCATGAATTGTATCGATTTCTTTATATTCCTTCTACCTCTTTCTTTCCCTCCTTTTATTTTGCTTTGGAGGTCCTGAGAATTGTCTTGTTGGAGGCCTAATTGTTCTACCATTCCTAGCTTTCCTTTGTCCTGTTATTCTTTATATTGTTGGAAGGTCTCTCGATATAGTTTTTTTTGCTCTTCTGGAATGAATCTTTCATCCAAGTGTTTCCATTCCTCTAAGAGTTTCTGTAATACTTCTTCTTCAGAACTTAATTCTTCTCCTCTATTTGTATTGATTTCCATTCCTGCATTTTCTACTTTCCCATTTGTTTCCTTGTCATCCTTCCCTGATGGTTCACCTTGAGCTTTTCACTTGATGTGTAGCATACCTTGGCTTGTGTTATGTTCTTTTTCTTTTTCTCCCCAGTAATCCATTGATTGAGTCTCACTATATTCCTCTTCTTGTTGAAGGATTTCAAAGCTATTTTTATAACTTTTTTTGTTTTGTTGTTCTTTCATAATTTCTTTGGGGTTTTCCATTGTGTTTCTTCTTTTATTTTTTACCTCCTCAAAGCCTTCCTTGTCTTCTTGATTTTTCCTTTGTGTTTTTTTTCTTTTCTCCTCTTCTTCGACGTTGAATGGGTATTCCTTAACCAGGTGACCATACTCATGGCATCTTTTACATCTAAAAGGAATGTGCTCATAATCCAGGGTTTCTTTCCATGCTTCCTCATGATATTCTAACTCAATTGTGTCTGGGATTAGGTCAGCTATGTTCATGTAGACAGAGATTCTTGCGTATGAGGTGTATCTTTCTTTCTTTATTTTTTTCTATTTTAGCGAATTTTCCTATAGTGTTTCCTATTCCTTCTAGGATTTATGGATCCTAGAATTCCATTAGGAGTCCAAATAGTCTTACCCATACTGGTGGTGCTAAGAATTTTTCCTTATCAAGATTATAGCATTCTTCCCAATATCTCATAAACAATCCTGCATTATAATGGAAATATGGACCATTTTCAAACACTTTTTCTTTATCTTGCAGGTTCAAGAAAATTACCGTAAAAAATCCTCGTGCTCCCACCTTTAGTTCAATGTGGCCTCGGGGTTGCCACTTCTACTGGATCCATCTGGTGAGGTCCTTTTCTACTAGCCATACACTGATGAATTTACAAATGGGTGCATGGTCTTTCATGTAGCTGCGGTAGTGCTCTAGTTTATTCATTGGGATGATAAACCTCATTTTCTCTGTAGCACATGGTAAACACCTTCCTCTGTTGCCAGCCTGCCATCGTGCTCCCAGGTTAGGTCCAAGTTTTCTTGTTTCTTCCACCAGGTTATAGTTGTTTTGTCCTTCCCCTGCTACTGCATCTTGATAGGAGGGGATCTCTCCCCTCCTCCCTTCCTCTGTCATTGATGTTAGTTCTCGGTACTAGTTTCTTCCACCGACTGTATCTCTTGCTACTTTTTCTGCACCGCCTAGCTCATGGTTGCATGACATTATTATTATTATTATTATTATTATTATTTATTTAAGTAATTTTTTTATGAATTTTTTTATTCATAACATTTCCACCCCCTTTAGATATGCTTTGTCCTTAAAGCATAACAAGAAGGGTTTTCTCTAGTTGGACACATTTTTATGGAATGGAATCTATTTACTTTAACTTTGCTTATGTCTTGTGAGTTGGTAAAGTTCTCAAATGAATTTGTACCTTTGTTGAAGCTGGGAGTGTTAACACCATATAATTTATAGTGTTGTCCTTGCCAACTAAACTCCATGAACTGTTCTTCAAGGTCTGTAGTATAGCTTCCTAACTGTATTAACCTTTTTCTTGTGTCTTGTGAGTTGGTAAAGTTCTCAAATGAATTTGTACCTTCATTGAAGTTGGGAATGTTAGCACCATATAATTTATAGTGTTGTCCTTGCCATCTAAACTCCATGAGCTATCCTTAAAGGTTTGCAGTATAACTTTCTAACTGTATTAACCTTTTTCTTGTGTCTTGTGAGTTGGTAAAGTTCTCAAATGAATTTGTACCTTTGTTGAAGCTGGGAGTGTTAACACCATATAATTTATAGTGTTGTCCTTGCCAAATAAACTCCATGAACTATTCTTCAAGGTTTGTAGTATAGCTTCCTAACTATATTAACCATTTTTCACCTAGAACTATATCCACTTCTTTGAGTGGTAAGGAAAATAAATCTATTTGTAGCTCTACTTCTTGTATCAGGATTTAAATGATGACATTCTTCCATCTCTTTAAACTTTTGCCCAGAAGAAATGATCATGGTCATATCCTTGATTACGCATACACAACGATCAAGTTGTTTAGCAAGGTCAATGTTTATACGATTGTGATTACTTCTAGAATCTACAAGTATATTGAAATTTGCGCCTCTTATGATCCCTTTAAGCTTCAGGGTTTCAGGGTGTAATCTCCTCGTCATGTTTGTTAGTGGTTTAGTAAGCTTAATTCTCTTTCTTCTTGGACACTAGTTTCTCTTCTTTAAAAGACATGGCACAACATATTTTGTAGTCATCTGTTCTTTTTGATCTTTTGAAGAATTTCTTTCTTCATCATGATTTTTCCTGACACTTGAAATTGCAGCTAATGATGCTTATTGTGACGGTTCCTCAGGGTCTAAATATTCACTATGTATGATAATGTTTTCTTTTCCTCGGGTATTTGTAATTCAACTTGACTTCAATGTACTATTTTATAGTATCGTAAGGACATGTCTTCACATTTATTTTCCAGTGTCCAATTTTCTCCACACTTGTGTCAATTATTTTTATTCTTTATCGTTTTCTCTCTCTCATTACTTGAAGTGTATGACTCTCTCAACATCATAAGTATATAATTTATTATTAAGGCATCTGTTTCCTGACATCCATTTGTCTCTAGAATATCTACATTTATGTCTCTTTTTTACTTGAGTATTGTTGCTAGTTTTCATCTTCCTTGAATGATGGCATTTTGAACTTATTTTTTTTTTCAATAAGCCTCATTTCATGTCTAGGTTATTCGGTAGTTTGTGGTTTGTACAATTTCATTTCAGCACAAATATAGTCTTTAAGTCCACATTTGTACATTTAAGTAATTGCTCATTAGTAAATCCTCTCTTTCATGTTGATCTAGGTGGATATTGGTGGCCACCTACCTATTCCACTTGGACAACCAACACTGTCTCTTTTATTTTTTCAGTTTCCTTAATTATAGCACAATTTACTATTTTTGGCAATTTTTCTGTTCATAAACTTCCAAAGTCATTTTGAGGCCATAAACGACATTTTTAGGGAATATGGGTGTCCTAAAATGTCCCAAACTAACTTGCGAGTTTTTTTTCAGCCTCCTCGTTGAGATCCTCGAAACGAGGTATTGTGATAGCCAAACAGAGATCATATGCCAAAGTTACGACCCCTAGAAGTTGATGTACCAATTTACCCAAATAGACCCACAATTTTGGCGCTTCATCTCCTAGGGTAAGGTTTTTGAATGTTTATGTGTTTCCATTGTTTCTCAATAATAAATAGGCATTTGAACATCATTGTAACACAGTTCCGAGGCATGTAGCTACCACATCTCTTCTCAGAGATAAGCTACCATCACCCGAGCTAGTATGTTTCCATTATGTTTGTAAGCATCTTTCAGTATTATGATATTAATGAATGAAGTGTTAATTATGTTGCATTTTTGTATTAATAGTTATATGTGTAATTTGTTTCATTCATGTTTAAGTTCGGATCAGTGGTCTCAGAGCAGTCTTCTCTTTCTCTCTTTTTCTTTGCATTTCCCCAACGAGGTTAGGGTATAAGGAATTAGGGTTAGACTTGGTTGAAACTCTGCAAGACCAGCCTTGCAAACCCGGACGACCTCCCATGGTAGAAGAAAAGAAAGATGAGGGGGCTAGAGATCCTTTTAAAATATTACTCAAGTAAGTCCTTGAGCGATAGAGGAACGCGATGATGGATAACTTTTTCCAATTCCTTCGACAGCTACCCACAGGTGACACATCTTCATCCAATAGCCACTCTGAAGGCGGCACTCCTTTGAAGGTACAAATTAACTTTGATATTCCTATATTTGAAGGCTAGATAGATGTAAACGTCATAGATAAATGGTTGAATATGTTGGAAGGATATTTTTCAGTTCATGACTTTTCCAATCAGGAAAATACTACTTTTTCACTTCTCAAAGCCACCCCACACATCAGGGACTAGTGAGAAACCTACTATGAATAAAAGGACGAGAGGGAATCCTCACTGTTTTTAGTCGCACCCACTTGGGATTCTTTACAAGATGTCATCAAGGGACAATATTACCCTATCAAGAGCTACGAATATAAATACATAAAGTGGACCATGCTACGATAGGGAAGGGACCAAGATCTGTCAAAGTTCACAAATGTTTTCCATACCCTCCGCACGAAGTTTGATATCAAGGATTCTGAGCGATGAGATCTCATTTTTATTTTTCTAATCTACTCTACCTATCTTGCTTGAAATATTTATTTATTTCCTAGGTAAAAGAATGCTTCCACTAAAGCCACCTACAGACTAAGAATTTGAAAATGCTCACATCAAGATTTAAAATTTTTACCTTATGATTTGCAAGTATGTGAGTAACTTGTATTAGAGTTGGCTCAAGGTTATTGTCCTTGCTCTCCAAGAAGTACCTGTTCAACATTGTCCAATTCTTCGTCTATAGATGGATTAGTGAGAAATGGGGGGTTTAAAATAAAAACTAAATTTAAATTAACTATGTGTGAAAATAAAAATGCTCCAAACTTTGAACTCCTTTATGAACCTACTGTCACCAAGTTCCACAAATTAGTCCATAAAAACAAATGCATAAAAAGTTACTAAATCCTTCTAGTTGCACTTCCCCGGAAACGACACCAAAATTTTTGGTCTAAAATGCGGATGAAAATCAGAGTTCAATTAATGTCAACCCAGGAAGGTAAACTTAGAAGTACCACCTATAGGTCTAGAAAGATTTCTAATTTGTCTAAGATATATTGGTTCTCTTACAAGAACACATTCGTCAAGATCTCTTCCAATAACAAAACAAACTAGAGAGATTCCTAATTTGTTAGAGGTCTTAAGGTTCCCTTACAAGAACACATGAATTTTAAGATCTCTTCTATTATTAGAATATCTAACAAGAACTTAAAAGCTGAAATGAAATAAAAACATAAATTAAATTATACCTAAAATAAGCATGCAAGTGAGGCCATGGGGCCCCTCCATAACTCCACAAGCACACCACTTCAAAGTAGACTCAAATGTGGAAGTAACAAAATCAAAGTATGATTCTTTATTTCAAAATCTCCATCATGATGTACAAACCAACTCTAAGATTACAAATGGAACTCTCAAAATTACAAATGGAGGAGATTGTACTCCTATTTATACAATGGGGTGAGATAAAAAACCCATAATGATGATCCACTAATCCCTCTTTAGTTCCATACATATCTCAACCATCTAAACACATAACCCCCTTTTTTCCTTGATCTTCTCCATGAGGCTTATCTTATCAAATTCGAATTTGATCATTCAAGGCCACATAAAGGTGTCTTGGAAGCTTCCTTTGTACCTACACATTTCGCAAAAACAATCCACTTTCTATATATGAAGTAAATATATTATTTTCTAATATTTAATCAAAAATTTCTCTTAAAAATGCTTGAAAATAAATAATATTTGGAAGATATAAATGAGACCCATTAATGATGAACAATAGGGAAAATGAAGTGACAAATAGTGAATAATGAGTGATATAATGGAAGCATAGGTGAAAAATGTATGGTAATGAATGATATTTGCATGACATTTTTAAGCCCAACATACCCCCCAACTGAAGTTCTTGTATGTCCTCTTGCAAGCTACTACAATGACTTATTTGATTTGATTCTTGGATGAGCTTCCTTTTACAAGATGTTTGGTTCTTGTGTAACAACCATCTTTCAATCATGGACTTCATGTTAACTTTGCACAACTTTTGATAACTTTTATATTTGCAAAGCATTTGCATCTTTGAATGATTGGTTCTTGTGTTACAATCATTATTTTCTTTGTTGAGATCAATCATTTTTAAGAAGTCATTTAATATGCTCATCATTTTGTAGTAGTTATTATTGTGTAAAGACTATGTGGGTTAAGATGTAATATGAATGAGAGAAAGAAATGAAGTGTGCAATTCCGCCCCCACCCACACCCCAACCCCCCCCACCCCCCCCCAATCTAATGGTTTTTAGCAATTTTTAATGATAAAGGGAATAGTGAAATATTGGAATATTTTCCAAATATCATCATTTTCGCATCTAAAAATAATTTCAAGATTAAAGGTTAGAAAACATCATACCTTACTTACCTAAAGAAGTGGATGAATCATGCATGCTCAGCTGGTGCAATTCTGATCTAAAGCTTCTTCTGCAAGTTGTGGATGAAAGATGGATTAGCATTGTCGTACATGCTGCTGGATAGTCTGATGAATCTGGTGAGTCTACTGAATATGGCTAAAAATGTATAAGGCTTGGAAGGCATATAAAATATAGAAGTTATATCCCCCCCAACCTTATTTATTTACTTGTCCTTAAGTCATGACAAATTGAAAAACAATGAAAGGAAATCTGCTTCATCTATTACAAATTATGGGTCTTCAAGTCTTCAACGCTCGATGGCACAAATCTTACTATGTGAATAAATGTGTCGGTGTTGAACATAGCAAGAAGTTGTTGTCTTAGTGGCCATTAATGAATGCCACTAGCCAACACAAGATCTCCCACCATTGATTCCAATGGGAGTCAAGATGCCTAACACATCTTTGTAGGTACGAATAAATTTGTTGTGGTCGAGTCACCTACAAGATCCAATGAACAAGGGATTTTAATGTACTCCCATTGTTCATTGGCAAGAGTACTTTCCATTAAGGCATGAAAGCATCTAGGTGTGTATACAAAGATAATTAGACTCACTCAATGATATACATAGAAGCAAGGTTTTATTGGAAATGAAAGGGAATGGTAATGACAAGAAAAATGACAATATGCTTGTAAGGAATGGATGAAAGGAAATGCATGGTGTATGAATAAGAACTCTTGCTATGAAAAATGGATATGGAAATGTCATGCTTGATGGATTTACAATTGGTGGAATTCAAAATATTGTTTCAATAAAAGGGAGGTGCAAGGTAGTGGTTGTGGAGATGGATTTGTCTTTAGAATTTTTCATGAATTTAATCTTTGGAAGACCAATTATCGTCACAATGTAATCTCCTTAATGATCACTTGATTGTCCTGTATCTTGTAAAAAATACTTGGTAGAAATAAAACATAAGTGTGTTCAAGAAGAAATGTGCATTTCCTTCATGATTCTTACACAAAAATTTCATACCAAATAAAACAAATTTAACGAAAGTCAAAGTGTTGAAATTAACTCAATTCATGATATTAATATCAATCCAAAAAAAAGTAACCATGAAAACTAATACTCCTTGTTTGTGACAGGTAACTCATGAAATGTGCTTGGCAAAAAGCTTGGCATTAGAAAAAATTGTTGTGTTCTGCATATTAGTATGTTATAAAGCATACAACAGTATGAAGTTTCCAACTCTAAGGAAGTTAATCAAAATTTAAATAATCCACCAAATGTTCTTTAAATTAATCTTGCAAATGTTCCATTATATGTTTTCAAATATGTGAAAGATTAGGATTGAAAGAGCATTTTGAGAATGACAATAGTGAATGATTTTCAAAAATGTTATAATGTCTGTTTTTTTATTTATTTGACAACAATGTTAAATCAAAATTTTTTATTTTTGTTGATTTTTTTATTATCCAAAATATTAAATAAATAAAAAGGTATTTTTTACTTATTTATTTATTATTTATTATTTATTTAACCAACAACTATATATATTATATATATATATATAATATATATATAAATATTAAAACTAATTAAAACCAATTTTTAATTTATTATTTATGTTGATTTTTTATATATCATTTTTTAATTGTAAAAAAAACTAATTAAAAATCAACAAACCCTAAGAAAAAATGTTTGGTTTTTAATTGCTGCAATAGTGGCAGGGATATCTAAGAATCCTAACTCATGCTTGGGAGCACGTGACTCTGCTGGAAAATTGTGGGAGATTAGCAGAGGAAATAACGATATCGTCCATAAGTGCATTAGAGCTCATCAATGCTAGCGATGATGATGGTGATGTATTCCTCGTCAGACCAAAAATGCCACTCGCAATATCTTGCCAATGATCCTGTGCTCCAAAGCTGGATCGTCCCCCTAAGTTTTGTGACAACATTGGCAAACTCATCCACCATCCCATTGTTTCCGAAATCATCTTCTCCTGTAGATGGTGCTAATGGGGCCGTAGGAGGAGCCTCATTTTCAATCAATACTTTGATTTTCTGATCGAATTCACCAGACTCTTCCATGGCCCTAACCTCATTCATCCCTCCCAAGCACGATTCATTGAAGAAAATATTAGGAACAGATGAAGAACTTGTTATTATTTCTAGCTCTACCTTCTTGCTTTGTCTCAAGAAAGATCTAGCTGCTCGGCACTGCTAACTCTCCAAAGATGAAAACAAAATGATCCTACCCTTAAAGTCGGGCTCTACAACTAAATCTTGTAAGTGTTCACCCTAGCTCTGACTATTTTGTCTTTCTAAACTGTTCTTAACCATATTCAAGGGATTCCACGCACTTCAATCCTTGAGAATTTTCCCATCATTATTTTCTTTCTTATCTTCTGCTGAGATTTTGCCTTCCTTGGTGGCATTTTTACCCTTGGTGACTATTGCGTTTAGATCAGCTTCATATTTCTTCGTAAGGGGAATCTTCCATCAAAAAGATAAACTTGAGTGCCCAAAATTCTTGATACATTCTGCCAAGGAGGATTCTCCACCAAATCATGGCATTAAAAATATGACATAGGTTGGCAATCATTCACACGAATAATAAATCAGATCATAGATTTGCAGTCATCCTCAAATATTAGCCACAAAATCATGACCATGACTCTGTGGGATAAGCACTATAGAGCAAATTGGATGGATCATGAGGATTTCCATGGAAATTGGTTTTTGCGTTTGAATTTTATTTGTTTATGGCTGGTTTGTTTTGTTGGGAGAGCCAATAATTCCAATGTGGTTGTGGTGAATTCGATCACGACATAATTAATTAGTTACAGAGAAACAAAAATAGAGTAACAAAAGATTTGGAAAATGTCAATAAATAGCCAAGCATTAGTAATGGATTTTTCTAGACTTTCCTTTTCCATAATGATCTCACCATTTATAATTTGCCACATAGCCATCAATTAGGGTTTAATAATAATTTTTTTAAGATTTTGGATTTCATTTTAGTTAACACCTTGTATATTACAGGTGGTTGAAATTGCACCGTTGAAAATCAAATCGTGATCATCATGGCATCCTAGATTTGTAGAAGCAAACAAAGAATGTCCAACATTGTTTCAGAAGGCATGATGCTAGAATCATGTCAAAGTGTTTATTACAAAGTTAATCAAAATGTTGGCATTAGTGATCAATCACCACAAAATATCTTGACTGAGGTTTTTACAGATTTCAAAACATGAAGAAGATCCAATTGTTCAAATTACTAAAGCCGAGATTGGAATTGTGATTGAGTAGAACGATTGGGGAAAGTTAACAGAATCCCAAGACCTCATTCAATTGTAGATATTTGTGTTCCGATTTGATTTATTTTTTATTTTTTTTGTTATTTTTTTAACCTAAAATTCAAAAAAACTAAATTTTATTTAAATTTTTTTAAGATGATCTTTTGTTCATTCACAAAATTCTTTATTTTCATATCACAAATCAATTTTCTAGCGAGAGTATCTTTATTTGAAATAAATCAATAGATTTTTTGATCTTCCTGATCGCATGAAGCGTAGGAAGAGAGCATACTAATCTTTTGATTTTATTTTTTTTTATTTATTCAAGTTGGTGTGGATGGATAATAAACACAATCAAGATTTGCAAAAAAACCTTGCATTGTCTATACTCTTTCTCCAATGTCGTGGGGGCGTTTAGACTCTCGAAAGACAAAGCTTTTTGATAATCAAGGTCCCGACTTACTCATGATACAAAAACAAGATATAGAAATGCGATGATGAAGCAGCTCTTACTATGCCACTGAATTTATTCATTTATTCATTTATTCATGATGATTTATTATTTTTTATTTTTTAAAATAAGACTAAAAACTTCTAATGACTTCTAATGACTTCTAATGAGATCTCATTTTTATTTTTCTAATCAATTCTACCTATCTTGCTTGAAATATTTATTTATTTCCTAAGTAAAAGAATGCTTCCACTGAAGCCACCTACAGACTAAGAATTTGAAAATGCTCACATCAAGATTTAAAATTTTTACCTTATGATTTGCAAGTATGTGAGTAACTTGTCTTAGAGTTGGCTGAAGGTTATTGTCCTTGCTCTCCAAGAAGTACCTGTTCAACATTGTCCAATTCTTCATTCGTAGATGGATTTGTGAGAAATGGGGGGTTTAAAATAAAAACTGAATTTAAATTAACTATGTGCGAAAATAAAAATGCTCCAAACTTTGAACTCCTTTATCAACCTACTATCACCAAGTTCCACAAACTAGTCCATAAAAACAAACGCATAAGATAATTACTAAACCCTTCTAGTTGCACTTCCCTGGCAATGGCACCAAAATGTTTGGTCTAAAATGCGGATGCAAATTAGAGTTCAATTCATGTCAATCCGAGAAGGTAAACTTAGAAGTACCACCTATAGGTCTAGAAAGATTTCTAATTTGTTTGAGATCTATTGGTTCTCTTACAAGAACATATTCGTCAAGTTCTCTTCCAATAACTAACAAACTAGAGAGATTCCTAATTTGTCGGAGGTCTTAAGGTTCCCTTACAAGAACACGAATTTCAAGATCTCTTCCAACAACTAAACAAACCTAGATCTAATAATTACCTGAGATCTTAAGGTTCCCTTACAAGAACACATGAATTTTAAGATCTCTTCCAATATTAGAATATCTAAGAAGAACTTAAAAGCTAAAATGAAATAAAAACATAAATTAAATTATACCTAAAATAAGCATGCAAGTGAAGCCATGGGGGCCCTCCATAACTCCACAAGCACACCACTTCAAAGGAGACTCAAAAGTGGAAGTAACAAAATCAAAGTATGATTCTTTATTTCAAAATCTCCGTCATGATGTACAAACCAACTCTAAGATTACAAATGGAACTCTCAAAATTACAAATGGAGGAGATTGTACTCCTATTTATACAATGGGGTGAGATAAAAAACTCATAATGATGATCCACTAATCTCTCTTTAGTTCCATACATCTCTCAACCATCTAAACACATAACCCCCTTTTGTCCTTGATCTTCTCCATGCAATCATGATCTTCTCCATGAGGCTTATCTTATCAAATTCGAATTTGATCATTTAAGGCCACATAAAGGTGTCCTGCAAGCTTCCTTTGTGCCTACACATGTCACCAAAACAATCCACTTTCCATATATGAAGTAAAATATATTATTTTCTAATATTTAATCAAGAATTTCTCTTAAAAATGCTTGAAAATAAATAATATTTGGAAGATATAAATGACACCCATTAATGAAGAACAATAGGGAAAATGAAGTGACAGGGTAGTGAATAATGAATGATATAATGGAAGCATAGGTGAAAAATGTATAGTAATGATTGATATTTGTATGACATTTTGAAGCCCAACAAGGTCAAGCAATCATTGGTGGCTAGGTTGAAGGCTTCCAAATTAGATGTATGTTCCAAATATGAGTCAGAACCTAACAAGGGGAATGGCAAAGGGAATCAAATCATTGATTCAGATCCTAGTGCCACCATGGCCACAACCAAAATCCATAAGAATGTTCTTGAAGATCTAGAGGAGGGGGGACACTTCTTCCACTCATAGATGTGGGTGAAAGTTTCTTTGTTGCAGTTCATTGTCAATAGCGGGAGCCAAAAGAACCTGATTTCAGTAGAGGTTGTGAAGTAGTTGGTCCTACCAATGAAAACACATCCACAGCCATACAACGTCAGGTGGATTTACCAAGGACAAGATCTTCGTGTCAGCCAGCAGTGTCGCCTTCCCTATAGCATCATGCCCTTCACAGATGAGGTACTATGTGATGTTGCTCCTCTTGAAGTTTGAGATGTATTATTAGGAAAATCATACTTGTGGAAGTAGTATGTTGTATATGAGTTTAGACCTCACTTTGTGATTATTACTTTGGGCAATAAGTTGTACAGGATACTAGAGGTAGCCTCGCCTACTACCATCTCTTTGATCACTACAAAGAAATTCAGTAAAATCATTTTTGAGACCAGGAAATTTATTTTCATTATGATTCGCCCTGAAGGCAAGAAGAAGTTTGTCGCCATGACTTCGAGACAGGGCTCCTCCGCACAACAGCAGTAGATGGACAAGGTCACGGAGGAGTACAAGGGTATTTTTGCCTCATCTACAGGGGTACCTCTGCACTGTCAGGTCAAACACTTCATCAATCTGACCCACAATGTGTCACTACCTAATGGACAAATCTATTGATGCTCTATTTTGGAGAATGGTGAGATCAAGAGGAATATTCAAGAACTACTACAAAAAGGGCACATCAGGCCAACCTCATCACCCTGTGGGAGCCTGATTATATTGGTACAGAAAAACGACAGGACCCAGAGACTCTGTATTGACTATCAGGTGCTGAACAAGATCATTGTCCAGAATAGGTACCCAATCCCATAGATTGATGACCTTTTGGACTAGCTCAAGGGGGGCAAATATTTTAGCAAGATTGACTTGAGGTCTAGTTATCACTAGGTGCCTATCGAACCCTCCAATGTGTGGAAGAATGCCTTCAAATCCAAGGAGGGCCTTTTCTAATGGTTGGTCATGCCTTTCGGGTTGACGAATGCCCCTGCAACCTTCATGAGATTGATGGATGACATCTTGCGACCCTTCACCAATGCATTCATGGTGGTGTATTTAGATGACATCTTGATCTTCAACTAGAGTTTGCAAGAACACCTCTACCATATTTGACAAGTCCTTCAAATCCCGCGACAATACAAGTTGTGTGCCAATTTGGAGAAATGCACTTTTTGCATGACCCAAGTTCAATATCTGGGGTACATCATTGATGAGAAGGGTGTGTAATTGGACCCAACCAAGATACAAGTCATTCGAGATTGGCCAGCCCCAACCACTGTAATAGAGCTCCGTAAGTTTCCAGGTCTTGTCAATTTCTACTACAGGTTCATGTTGGGGTTCTCTCACATCACTTGGCCTTTAGGTTAAGTCACTAAGGGTGAAGCGAAAGAAATTTTTTTGGTTTGAAACCCAACATAAAGCGTTTTTTAAGTTGAAGCATCGCCTCTTCTATGCATCAGCGCTAACATTACCATACCCAAAGCAACCATTTGAGATTGAGACAGACGCCTTCAACTATGCTATTGGTGGAGTTCTTACTCAATGGGGGCATCTAGTGGTTTACCATAATGAGACACTTTCAAAAATAGCATAAAAGTGTTCCACATATGAAGATAAATGTATTTCATTGTGCATGCATGTCATCAATGGAAGAATTACATTCTGAGGAAGGAAACGGTCATCCACACAAACCACCAACCCCTACAATTCATACAAACACAAGGGAAGTTGCATAATGATTTCCATCAGAAATGTTCTACATGCCTACAACAATTCCATTTGAACATTAAGTACAAGAAGGGTAGCACCAATAATGTTGCAGACTGCCTCAGCTGACCACGAGTTATGGCATTGATCATCGTGCTTGATTCCTGTGGGCATGAGACTTTAAGGTGGATGTATCTTTACGAGAGCGATCTAGAATTCGTCAACACATACCAGACACTCCTAGAAGGTAATCAAGTTCAAAATTTTCACCTCGAAGATTCACTGCTATGCCACCGAGGACACATATTTTTTCCTTCAAGCAAGCATGACAAGATGATTTGGGAGGCGCATAACAGTTAGGTTGTTGGAAGTTTCATAGTAGAGAAAATAGTGGCATTACTACAAAAGTATTTTTATTGGCTAAACCTTTGTCAAGATGTTGGGAAGTACGTTAAATCCTGTACTACCTACACCATTGCCAAACCAACCATCAAGAAGCGAGGCCTACATACTCCTCTGCCTACTCCTAGTTGACCTTGGGAATCCATCTCCATGGATTACATGTCGGGCCTTCCTTCTACTAAGCATGGCAATGACTATGTTTTCATGGTCATCGATAGATTCTGTAAGATGGCCATTATGGCAGTCCACAAGAAAAGTATCACAACAGAGGCCACTGCTAAGCTCTTCTTTGAGAAAGTGTGAGTACACTTTGGGATCCCACAGTCCATTGTCTCTGATTGGGACATCATATTCCTAAGTGCATTTTGGTAAAGTCTTTGTTCAATGTTGGATACTAAACTCACTAAGTCAGCGACTTTCCAACCCCAAACTGATGGCCAAACAGAAGTCGTCAACAGGATGATCGTACACATTTTGCACATGTATAACTTAAAGCATCCACACACATGGGATGAAAGCCTCCCCTATATCCAACATAGCTACAACAGATCTCTCCACAACTCAATGGGCCACAACCCCTTCCAAGTAGGGCTGGGATTTCAACCATTATGTCCCATTGATGCAGCCATACCATTTGCAGCTACTCAGGTAGATTCAACTCATGTCCAGTCCAATGTTGACATGGCTAACAAATTCATTGAGCTTATTCAACACATCCGTTAGTAGGTCCATGATATCTTGTATAGAGCTAATGATAAGTAAAAGCAGCACCATGATCAACATCGGATGTCGCACAAGTTGTAGGTGGGGGACAAAGTTTGGTTACATTTACAAAAGGAGCGCCTCACTGGATCCCACTGAAAGCTTTGCCCGCTTTGATACGGGCCATACACCATCACCAAGGTTGTATGGGATAAATCATTTGAGCTTAGCATTCCACCGTTTCTTGGTCTTCACCTAGTGTTCAATGTAGACTGCCTTCAGTAATACTTACCACCATTGTTGGACACATTTGAAGTTTTAGAACAACTCACACCAATAGAGCTAAACCCAGACTGCATGGAATAGGCCACAACTAATCAAATCATGGACACATAGATCAAGAACACTCACTAGCAGAAGATCCAACTATATCAGGTTGTCAAAGCTAGCCAACTCCTTCACCAAGGCAAGTGGCTCACCAGGGACCAAGTTCAACAGAAGTTTCCCCATCTCATGGAGGCACTTAATGCAATGGGGACCATTGCTTCCTAACGAGGGAGGAATGATCCAGGTGCATATTGGTGGCCACCCACGCATTCCACTTGGGCCCCAACATTGTATCTTTTAGTTTTTTGGTTTCCTTAATTGTAGCACAATTTACTATTTTTGGCTGTTTTTTGGGTCCTAAACTTTTGAAGATGTTTTGAGGCCCTAAATAATGATTTTAGGGCAACCAAAGAGATTGAAAACATCTTAAACCATCATAATCATTTGTTTTCAGCCTCCTCTTCAGTATCTTTGAAATGAGGTATTATGATAGCCAAAGAAAGATCGCATGCCAAAGTTACAACCTGAGGAAGTTGATGTACGAATTTATCCAAATGGGGCCCACAGTTTTGGTGCTTCATCTCCTAGGGTTAGGTTTTTTAATGTTTAAGGTTTTCCATTGTTTCTCAAAAATAAATAGGCCTTTGAGCCTCATTGCAACATAGTTGTGATGCATGTAGCCACCACATATTTTCTCAAAGATAAGATACCATCGCCCAAGCTAGTCTAGTTCCATTATGTTTGTAAGCATAGTTCAGTATTTAGATATTAATGAAATGAAGTGTTATTTCTATTGCATTTCTGTATTTATGGTTATATGTGTAATTTGTTGCGTTCCTGTTTAATTCTAGATCACATGTATCCAATACTTCCCATTCATATGTATATTTTCTTAAAAGCCCCTTTTGTTTGTGATGAACAAATTTTTTATACACATCATCTTCTTCTTCAATGTAGAAATTTTTTAGTACGGAATTCACAAAAATTTTCCAATGAAAAGAATGAGCATCACATTTTCTAGACCACCATAAGAACCAATCATATGCTTTTGCTTCCAAATTCTTGGATGTCATCATGATTTTCTCACATTCACCCAATGGTGGGTTTGATTCAAAAATGGTTTCCTTTTTACTAACCCAAATAATAAATTATCTATGGTCTTTACCATCGTATTTGGATAGTTCCATTTTAATCCATTGACAGTCCTTTTCTAGATATTTAGTCTAATATTAGCTACTTGAAAATCATATCTCAGGTGGATCACCAGGTTCATGCATGTTAGGTACCTATAATACTAATGATTCCCCCATTACTATTGTCATGGTAGCCCTTATTATTATTATTGTGCCCCTATTGTCCCCATATGGTTATTAGTGTGCCCCATAGAAGCCCACTATTGTTATTTTTTTGCCCTTATATTATTATTGTTATGTCAGCTTTGATTATATTGCAATCCCTTAGACTCCTATATATAGAAAGGAGATTTAGTTATTTGTATCATCCAAGAATTGTTCATTTGTATAATGTAAAGGAGTTTTTCCCCTTGAAGAGGTTGATTTTGAAGTCTTTTATCTATCTTTTCTATATTTTCGTGAGCTAGTTTCATAACATTTGGTATGAGAGCTTTGGATCTAGGGTTTCGCTGCTCTAAACAGGTAATCATGGAATTTTCGCCATTAATTGTTTTTTGCAATGTTTCAAAAGCTAAAAAAACCTATTTGAGAAGAAATCTCGATGATCCTTGGGTCCAAATTTCATATCTTATCTCACCATATTTTCAGATATATGATCTAAGGGAGTTAGGTTTTTTGCAGGCTCCCGAATTACATCCCAAATAGGTGACCTTGGGAAAATTGTCATAACTTTCACTCTGTGTATCAAATTGAAAATTCATCAGAAGTTACAGAAAGAGGATAGAATGTAGTTTTCTGTGCATCATTTTCATATCTGAAGGTTGAAATAGTGACATGTGGCACTTTGTACAAGTTTTCTCTACTAAACAAATGTATAATCAGGTCATCTTGGGAGACTGGGCATAAACCTTTCTTAGGGAATCCAATTTCAATCAAGCTGGTGGCATTGGAAAGAGGACTCAGAGGGCTACAAAATTTTACAATTTCAAACCTTGGAGATCCAAAATTTCAGAGATACACTGGATTCAATATCGAGCTCCTACAAAGTGAAAAAGGTGTGTAGTTTTGTTTTTTTTTTGTTTTTTGTTTTTTGCTTTTTTTTGTTTTTTTTGCATAAGTCTAGTTTGAAAAATTAGTTTGAAAGAGTTAGAAGGGCATAGTGAAGCATAATTATCATTACTTGATGCCCCAAAGTGTTAGCCTCTCTCATAAAACAATAATAAATCCAAAAATAAATTAATTAATTAAATATTCCAAGTTAGGAATTTGTGCCTAACTCTTGGGTTGTTCCTCTAAGATAGGAGTTAGTTTAGGTAACTCCTATATTGGTGTGTGTCTGGTGAGAAATTATCTCAACCAAAGGAGAAATTATCTCAACCAAAAGTGTCTAAGATAGAACGCACTATCTTGAGAACACTATCTCTCATCTATTTATTTGTAATATTATATTCAATTTTTTAATAATAATGAGAGAGAATACATGAGGCTTCAGCCTTTTTCCGCCAATATATTTTGTGTCTGGTTTTATATATGTGCTCAATATGTTTCTGAGTTGTTTTAATATGTATTATGTGGTATCAAAGCAAAGTTCATGATTGTTGGGACCCTGTGACAAAGCTTGAGTGTTAAAAATTATGCGTGCAACGGAGGAGAACCTGGCGAGGAATTTGATGGCTTGATTGGAGAAAGGTTCATCCATGGTTTTTGATAGTGGATGTTGTGCGAATCACATAAGGATTTTGTGGACATAACCATTGTGCGTTTTGTAGTAGATCGGGATTGCAGTGTGGAGAATCAATTTGCAAGTTAGAGACATTCGACGGTGCTACGTTCGTGCTATTGGAAATTGTCAGCATGATATTTGGCAAAGAGAAAGGACCTACTGTCAATACAACCCTTGCCCCTACACTTCTCAGGTTTGAAACTTCTTTCTTTCCCAAGAATGATATCTTGAATAATTAATTCCTCTGAAAATTGCAATCCTTATTGGCTTTTGGTGACGGATGTCCGCTCTAAATCTATGATTTGAGGTGGTTGTTCTGATGGAGACCAGTCAAAGCTCTTCAAAGAATGAAATAGAACAATCTATCAGCCGAAAATTTTGAGTGAGCGCTGGAAATTATGTTTGAAATTCCCCAGAGAAGAGCGTGGAATTTTTTATATTATGTTCATTGATGTCTTTCGGAAACGTTGTTGATTGGATGAGCATATGATTCTGTTGAATTATAAGCTCCAAATGATTCAACAATAAACTGCATTCACATTCAAATTCACCAAAACTGAGCCGCATAATCAAATGAATGTTTCAAGTTTTTTATTAACGACAATTGTCAAGTATTATAATATTATTTGCAGAGAATACACTTGGGTTTTAACACCAGAAGATAGAGCTCGACTGTGCTAATATGGAAATGCTATTGAAAAACAAATATACCACTACAGCATGAAATCTTATTCAGATTATGAGTATTGGATCGATTTTATCGATGCCCATATGAAGGCCTCCTGTGCTGCACCAGCAATCACCCTTCACATCAATCAGTCTGTCCCACATGAAAAATTCTCCGCTGGATGTTTCTGATCAAAACAGAAGAGAGCGGAGTGACAGTTTATGCAATGAAAACAAAAGTGAAAAATTAGACTGAGCCCGGTTTGTGGAGGGGGCATGACAAACCCTGCTCCCTTGTTCTCATCCTTGATCGACTTGGCGTTTATTTGTTTGTGATCGATCTCTAATCGGCTTTGTCACCTTCGGCATTCTATGCGATTCGAACTTCAGATCAATGCATTTTCTGACAAATTCGGGGCAGATAGAGACGCAAATGCAGGCTCCCTCTGACAAATTTTGTGGAGATTGAATCCAACTGTTCTCACGAATTTGGTAGGTGTTCATTCTCTTTCGTTATATATTTTTAGAAGGATTTGGTGGACATGTGCCGTTTTTCAATTTGGCAAAGATTAGTGCTTTCTTCCTCACATGTTCTTGCAGATTTGGTCCTGTTGTCAAATTTGTCCGAAACAAGGATAACTTTTGATGTAATTAGCAGGGATTGAGTCTTTTCTGGCAGGATTTGGTACAGACTATTCTTGAAGAATTTCATCGGCAATGAGCCCTATATAGGTGACGTCTCCGGAGAAATTGACCAGGATTAAGGCCTTGTATATTATAATTTGTTGTGCACAGTATCATCTCAAAATGGGTGTATATTAGAGAAAAATGGATCGATTGATTAGCGGCTACAATATGTACAGTTCAGTGGAGGAAATGCAATTATCAGCATTGCATTCATAGTGGTTGATTTATGAGAAAAATGGGAAATATGTAAAGGTTTTAAAAAAAGGGGAATCCATCATCATTTTTTATGGAGGAATAAGGGTATGTTTTAAAATTTGTGGAGTGGTAAGGTTATGAAAGTTTTTTTTTTTTTTTTGTATTCATGATAAAGTTATTGGAGTCATAAGATGCGTTGTTTTTAGTGTGGAGTGATAAGTGATTTTGTGGAGTGATAAGGATTGATTTTTCTTTGTCCGTAAGTTTGAAGTGATTGGTTTTTTAAAAGAAAGCTCATTGTTGTGGGAGGTTGAGTCAGTTTTTTGAACGCATTTGCTTTAGATAGGAGGGCAGCCAAAGGAAAAGAGGAAAAGTAGGGTTTGCTAGTTCAAATGCACCCAATTAAAGGAAGAAAAAATGTTAGGTGTTTTAGGTTGGGTAGGCAGATAATTATGATGTTGCAAAAGGAGGGTGATGTTCAGTTTTAATGAGTATCACAAACATCATGGCGAAGTGGTTATAGTTCAGTAAAGCATGACTGACTTCCCCTCTCATTTCCCCAAGAAAATTCACTAACATCCCCTAGAGATATTGAGATTTTCTCAATGGTCCTAATCCATTTCATTTTTGAGAATTACTAAGTGAAACGTTGTGTTTACTTGGCCAAGACAAGCCACATTTCTTGTGTAAACATGATCATCCCATTTCCCTTTCATTTCCTAAAAAAATCTAAGTTTTTCCTTATAAACTTAGCATTTCCCTATCATTTGTCATATTAACACCCTAACTTTATTTTATAACTCCTATATTAAGTTTCCCTACCCCTACTATATATAAAAAGCAAAAAACCCAAAAACATTATACATATGCCGCCCCCACCTAATATGGATATGTTTTAAAATTTTCTTGGGAGTCATTGGTCCACCTGGGGCCAATGACAACCCACCACGTGTCCCATCGGGATTTGTTAGACCTTTGGTCAAACAAATAACCATATCCGCCGTACAATAAACTGGGTTTTAATTAATGTTTGGTTAACTAAAAAACCTTATCTGCATTTCCCAATAACCCAAAGTTTTTAACCCTCCAAACATTATAAAAACATTGAAATATCACGTGTGCTCCTTTCATAAACCTCCGACACCTTACCTTCCATGTCAACCGTTGGATTGTGCTCTCCATAACCAATGGCACTCGTCAATATCGAAGAGACCCCGATGTTCGGGCATTAGTACCCGATGGATGGTGGTATTCCTGCTGTACCTGGGGACACCTGTCATGTTTTCATTGCACCAGGCCCGCTTTGACATAAACCGCCCCCATACCAAAGGCGGTCCAATGGAAACCATAAACTGCCGTTTGTCCTGTTGCCCGCGTCACCATCCCGTCAACGACCACGTCACCTTCCATACTCCACTACCGGACAAAAGCTACGTCATGTTAACGTCATCCCCAAAAAGCGCCAAAAGCCCGAAAAGTCCAAATTTTGTTAAAAAATCGGGAAATCAATTGTTTTTGTTCATTTCTATTTGGTTGACTTACGCACCCTGTGCATGTGAATTACGTCCAATTCAACGCCAACGTTACAGTCCGCCACCCAGGGGAATTCACTCTACAAACTCGGCCTCCTCTGCTCAGTCTGCAACTGCATTTCACACCAGACGTCCATATAACAGGTATTTACCCGAAATTCACTCGTAAACCCTGTTTTTCCAAATTTTTTCTGTAAGAATCGTCCAGGCGACCAGAATTCCACCCAAAATAACAGTCCTGCCTCTGTACCTCTGCACTGCAATCACCACTATACCCATTTTTGCAAAAGTAACCCTGTCAACTGTCGTTCCCTCTGCAAACTCACCCGTCGAGCTGAAATTCAAGCTCATTGTCTCTGAATTCCACTCATAAATCCAACAAAGTCAGTCTATAACCCCAAATAAAAACACAGTGAGCTGATAAAAGCAAGAATTTGGCAAAATTTCTTTCCAAGCCGCCTATCTGTAACCTTCCTTTGCAAAAAGAATCCAAGAAATGCCCAAATATTGAGTTAATTTGCCAAATCACCTGCAAAAGAAGCCCCATTTCCACTGTTTTATCTAGCTTCCCCACTACACTCTGAAAAATTCGCCTTTTCCACCATGAATGTTACCTAGTGAGGTGACTACAAGATAAAACACAGTCTGCAATTTCCTGACAAAAACCTCAGAGCCAGAATTCTATTTTCTGTTGTGGCAAAGACCTACATTCCAATCAAAACACAGACAGTTAATGCATGGAGGCTCCAGTACCTCTCAACATTCCACCCTTGAATGCACCACATAAGGACTTGGAATGGTTACCTCTAGCAGATAGGGACTTCCATATTAAGGATATGATGGGTCTCAAGTCTCACCTTCAAACCTTTTGTCAATTTAGAAATAGCCACAGAAGTAACACTGATGTCCTAATAATCTGGGAATCCAATATGCCTATCTATTACCTCCCTTCAGTCAATGTGCTGCCTGATTTCATTCATTTATGCTGTGCAAACTATGATCCCACACAAAGAGCAATCCTGACTCCATCTGGATCTGTATTGTTCTATATTACTCCTCAATCCATAAGCGAAATGTTGAACTTTGAGCCAACTCAGCCTCTGGTCCCTCTCACCATGAAACTCCCGCTTGATCAAGGTGCAAAGCTGCCTAGCTCAGAAATAACAAGACTAGGTCAATTGTTTATGCTACCACAGTGCCAGCCTGATCATCCTCCACCTTATCATCAAGTCTCGTTCAATGAGACAGGGAAACTCCTAATAGACATGATATCCTACATTCTAGGATGCAAAACTAGTGAATTTGTTGATTAAACTGTGTTTTTATTAATGTCCATTTTCACTCCAGGACAGCCCCCTGCTGTCATGTATGACTATTCCACCTTCATAGCAAATAAAATCCATGAGCAATTTATGATTTTGGAGAGAGAAAGAGTGTTCAAGTATACATCCTACATATATCATCTGCTGTTGTACTATCATCATGATAGTTTCCAAGTTCCTCTTAAGAAACTAGACTCCAAAGGAGAGAGGAGATCTGTCATTTTTTGGACCTCAGTTTTCCATGAAGTTCACCTCTCACCTTATACATATTGTGAGTTCATTGACATGTTCATTTACCCAGCCACTTGCCTGTTGATGATGACTCCTCCTGGCAGGCTCACTACTAAAATGCAGAGAATTTTACATCTTTCAAGGGGCTACAGCATTGGTGACTGGTATTTCTACCAAAACCATACTGTGATCAGAATTTATGGTTGTGAATTACCCCCCTACAAGCTGCCAAAATATGTCCCCATGAGACTCTTTGCCTTGGAATATTTCAGGAAATTTAGTAGTGTAGATTTGACTCATTTCCATGGCAAAAACAAAAAGGCACAGCTCAAGATAAGACATCAATTGGGACCTTTTGTCTTCAATAAGAGGGAAGAAGCCTGGAATGATGCAGACAAGATGCTAAGAGATGAACTTATGATGAAACAAAGTTTTTATTGGGCAGCATATGACCCTAAACATTTCATAAGCTTTAGAAGAGTCAAAAACAAGCTTTCAGGATATGTGCACCAACCAATCCCTCAAATTGAACAATATGCTAATTGACAGGAATGGGTAGAGGGCACACTAGTTGAAGATCTTACTGAAGAATAAAGATTAGAAAAATAAATGAAAGACTTTGAGAAGAGAATTGACCTAGATTATTTTGCACAGGTCCCTTTCACACAGCCTCAACATATTGGAACGAGCACATCAGCTGCTACACCTTCACAACGGCCTGCTTAAGAAACCGCTCCACCTGCAGGAAAAGGCAAAGAAGTACAACATTCAGAGCAGCAAAATACAATGGCAGAACAACCATCTACAGCCCAGGAAAAGGGTCAAGAACAAGGCCCCTCAACACAAGTAAAGGCAGCAGAGATCCCTGTGCTACAAACCCCTCATAATGAGGAAAGAGCCAAAAAAAGGGACAGACCAGAAGAGACACCCACAAGGGCATCTACAGATCAGCAAGGTGAGAAGTGACAAAGGCTAAACCCCTACTCATAGGAAGAGTTCATAGAAGAAACAACAGGCAACCTTAGGGGTGAGGGAACTTCTGAACAGCAGATCCCTCCATTTTTGGAAACATCGACTAGCTCATTTCAGCAGGAACAAGAGAGACAGCCTGGTGTGGAGGTTACATCCACCAAGAAACAGAGCAAGCAAGGCTCTGATATCAAGAGAGCATTCACAGAAATCAAGGCTAGAAATGAACCAGTGAGGTTTCAGCCATATAACCAATTGTTAAGAATGGCTCCCACCAATCAACAAAGGCTAATGGAAGCCTATGATATTCAAGCAGGGAAGATGAACCTTAGTCACTTTAGGCCCACCATACAGTAGCCACAGTCAGCTGCTGATTACATCAGGACCAATCTGGAAGTTCTTGCTAAAGACATCCACCCAATAGACCAGATTGAGTTACACAAACAGGCTGGAGAAATGGTATACTCCACCTTGGCAGACAAAGCATTAATGGCTCATAAACTGCAAAACTCATTGTATAACACTTATGCCCAATTAGAGCTGGAAAAGGCCTCCTCATTAGCCAAGGATAATAGAAAAAAGTCCTTGGAAGAGATTATCATAGAATTGGGACATGATCCCAAGGATCCCAAAGGCGCACAGGCCTTAATAAGAAAAAAGGAGGAAGACATAGCAGCCTTGAGAAGACAACTTAAGCTGCCAGCTACAATACACCCTCAAACCACAGAGGTGGCACAGCAGAAAGAAGAGGAGGATGTGGTCAGTTTATTAATGAGGATGAATCAAAGATTGTTGGATACAAAGAAAGCTTTG
>APFE030446619.1:94823-122004 GCA_000404065.3 Pinus taeda
AACTACAACAGTAGCAATACAAGATGCCAGCTTGAGCATGGAAGAGATGATGAAAGAAATAAAGGCTTTGGAAGTCCAAATGGCAGAATTAAAGGAAACCAAGGAAAAACTGGCCAAAATTGAGGTAAGTTATGACAAATCAAAAATGACTGTAGCTAAGAAGACAAGGGAAGTGAAGGCCTTAGAGAATAAAATAAAAGCCTTGGAGAAGGACCTCACTCTTCATAGAACTCTAACAGAAACCAGGACCATTTTGTGGGATAAGATTGGTCAATCTATTGCTGATAAATGGACAACAATACAAAATAATTTTGACCAGATGGAATTGATAGGGGTAGCTCAATATGAAACTCAAAAGGCCAGAGTTTTATTGGCAAACAAGCCTGAGCAAGCCAATCAAATGATTCATTTTTTGAACACTCATACCAGTGAACAATTAGCATCTCTAGACATCCATAAGAGGACAGAGACTATTTTGAGAGTCAAGAAGGTGCTGACTATGAGGAATTTTGTTCAAACCGTAGAAAGAAAATGTCAGGAAATGTAGACAGCGATAGATGCCTTCAGACAAAAAATTGCAATATTATAGAACAAAGGTTTACCTAGCCTAGTCACTAGCAATGGGAGGCTATTAAAACAGGAATAGTATGCTCATAGGCTAAATACCTATGTGCAAAATCATATTATAGCATCATCAAGCAGCTCAGAAGAGACAGTGCCTCCCTCTGGACAAATTTTATATGATAAACTGGAAAGTTTGTTTTTTATTGAGCATGAGGTAGCACATCTTTTTGATTTCTAGCCAAATTATTACAAGTACACTGAAGCTGATGAGACATTGATTAAATTGAGAAAGCACCAATTGCCAACAGATCAATGGTGGTAGAGCATGTTGGAGGTCTTACCAAGGTAGTTTGATTCTCCTTTCTGTAAATTGTCTGCATTACAGGTAAATGATAAAATCAGGGTCTCGTATCAGAAAATCAAATCAACCAAGGAGGGAATTCGCGCCAAAAAGGCGAAACAAACTTGGGCACAAGTGGCAAGTGACAGCACCTCAGGAATGCAAATCAGAGAGGCAACTATCAACCAACTATCTGAGTCAAAAAGTCAGCAATAACAGGACACCTAAAGCAGCCAGTACAACATAGTTATTTCCTCATTTATTGTTGCACGATTTTCCACATCAGTTATTGCCCCTGCCAGAGTAGATGGATAAATTTATTTCTTGATATTTTCCTACGGGATATTTTGTAGACTTCTTATAAATACTTTCTGAAGAGATGTATTGTTGTTGGCTTATGAATATCATTCTGGACTTGCTCTATAAATTTTGAGAACTCTTCTGAAATAAAATTGCTTGAATGTTGTGTTGGTGAAATTGTTGGTTCTGGAATCGATGGCAGAAGGACATATTGCAGAATTCTTGTGTTAATACATGGATCAATAAGTTTTCTTTACTCTTGTGTTATTGTATTTGTGTTTTATTTATCAAATGAATATCGTGTTCTAAGTCACAGGAAAAAAGGATAACCCAGAATTTACTTTGTTGTACTCTATGTTCAATTCCTGTAATTTTTCATGTTTTCCACAGGACTAACATAGGCAAGAATTCTTAACTTCTCTTGTCTCCCTGGTTCTTACACTGTAAATATCATCAAGGAATTCTTAATTGCTCCCTGATAATGTTTACACAATTTCCCTTCGTTAACATAATGAAAGATTCTTAATTGCCTTTCATTCCTTGACTTCATTTCATCCTATTTCAGCTTCAATGTTGTTCTATGTTTAATTATCTTGCTCTACAATTTTCCTATTTCCAAAGAAACCATACCCAAAGATTTATTTCCATTAGACTCCATCAACCCAATGGTCTGAACTTCTCTCATGTTACTGCCTTGTTCTACTGAATGTCATCTTCCAAACACCAAACAAAACTTGTGCTTCATAACTAGCCTAACATATAATCAAACAAATCTAAATCATAAAGAGAGAGCCCTCTCTAGTTGCAGATTGGCTAGGATCTGTAGCTAAAGGACTGGTTAGTGGTTACCTCGATCGTATTCCCTTCTGGAACCAAGGAACAACCTGAGTGATAACATTATTGGCGACTCCACTAGGGATCTGAATCAAAGGTAATCAGTCTCCCTGTTTCAAACATATTCAAAGGAAAAATACCAAAAACAAATTTAGAAGCTGGCTCCAAAAAGGAAAACTCGTTACACCAGATCAAACCCAGATCCTAATCCTCTACTCTAGCTATCTTTGAAAATCTTAACTTGATCCCCAAAACCCTTAAGAGACAAGGAAGTCTAGAATATGTTGATTTAGACCTTGATATACTTCAGCAAAACCTTACAAAATCTGAGCTTACCCCTAGGAGAGCAGCAGCCCTTTCTGCCAATACTACAGCCTCTCCAAGTTCTTCATCCACACCTCAAAGTATCCTCTCCACCCCCCCATCCACTACTCATATTCCCACTCCTGTCCCCCCTATTCCAGCCGTCTTATTCCTTTCTGTTGTCCCATTTATCCCTATAAATATGGCAAACCGTTATGCTCCTTTGCAGTTGCCTGCCAATCCAGGAGCTATGCCTCAAGACTACCAAAGCAAAATCACCTACTTTGATGGTACTAGCTCCTATATAGCTCAACAACACACCAAGAAAAAGCAAGATTATTTTAAGAACTATGAAATTGATGATGATGATGTGAGAATGAAAATCTTTTTCCAAAGTCTAACTGATGATGTGAGGACCTGGTTTAGAGCACTTGCTGCAAATTCTATAGCAAATCCAGAGGCCCTTTATCAATCCTTCTTAAACAGATGGGAAAAGAAGAAAGACCCTTTACACATTTTAACTGAATATGACAACTTGAAAAGGGGCCCACAAGAAACCGTTCAAGACTATTGTGCCAGGTTCAATAATGTCTATAGTGCCATTCCTCAGAACCTTAGACCTCCCCCTAACCTAGCCTTGATCAAATTCCCTGATGGATTTGATTCTAACATGGCATATCAGCTAAGGGAAAGAGCCCCATTAAGCTTAGTAGACATGCAGAATATAGTTGTTAGTGTAGAGGCAAACTTGATTGCTAAACGAAACCAAGCTAGAACTGAAAGAATAACAACTTTCAAAGAAGAGCCTTCAGCATTTGAGCAAAAACTAGATGCAATCATTAAAGGTATGGACAAATTAGGAGATAGAGTGGAGACTATTGAAAGGAAATCATCCTGAGAAGGACAACCAAGTAACACAACAAGAAGCCCAAACTTTAGAAAGAATCAAAACCCTAATGCTGGAAGGACTGGCCCTGATCAGAACATCAGACCCCCATTTCAAGAGAATTATGCTGAAGCCTCAACCTCTAGTGAGCCTATAGAGGACACACAAATTAATCTAATGGGTTTAAACGGTGAGCAAAAAAATTTCCTGACACAGGATGATCAAGAGGCTCATAATTTAAATCAATTTCAAACCAAGTCTGGAGAATCATTTGATTTCAAAGAGGGCTATGATGCAGCAGTCTATGAGGTTCATAAGCAATACAAATTGAGACGTAGAACAATAAATGTACCTAAACCTAGCAAATTGAAAGATACCAAACAACCCAAGAAAGCTAAAGATACTTCTCCCCTCATAGAACTCCCTGCTGAGACAGACCTCAACCCAAAAGAGCCCATCATAGAGGACATTTCAGACCTAGAACCATCAAACAATCAGCCATCTTTTTCCTCCTTTCCAAAAGAAAGTTTAAATAGATCTGATGTAGTAAATTCCAAAGCATATGTAGTTCCTTACAGCAGTCCTGATAAAGAAAAGAACATGGAAAACACAACAAAAAAGGAAAAGTCCATTGTCCACAATACAAGAGTTCAAGTGGAAAAACCTTTCAAGCTAGAAATAGAAATAGGTAAGATAAAAAAAGCCATGCCGCTATCAGAATTGGCTAAACATGAGGTCTACAAGGAACAAATTAATAGGTCACTGCAAATATCAGAGATTAGGGATGCAGTCAATGTCCTAGATGACCAACCAGAGCTGTTTTTTTGGTCTTGAAGTCAATGGTAAGATAGTAGATGGAGGAGTTCCTCCATTCTATGTAAGCTTGAACATTCATGATAAAGTGTTACATAATGCAATGTTTGATTCCGGTGCTTCCCATAATCTAATTCCTAAGCTAGTGATGGAAAAGCTAGATCTAGACATCACAAGGCCATATAAGGACTTGTTCTCATTTGATTCTAGCCAGGTCCGGTGTCTAGGCCTAATTAAAGGCCTTTGTGTATCTTTAGTGCAATATCCAGCCAAGACAATCTTGATGGATGTGGTGGTGGCTGATATCCCACCTAAATATGGCATGCTCTTATCCAAATCTTAGGGTGCAAAACTCCAAGGATCTTTGCAACTAGATATGTCATATGCCAGCATTTCAGTCTTTGGCCACGCAAAGAGATTGTACCGGTAAACATTGATGAAATATGTGGGTAGTAGTCAAGAGAAACCCCAAAACTTCCCCATCTATTTTATACATTCTGATATGGTTCCATTCATCTTATACAATGCTGAGATGTGTCCCAAAACCGAGACCAAAATCCTAGAAACAAAACAGACAACAAGCATAGATGAAAAATCCAAAACCCAATATCAAAAAATTGTTGATGTGATTAATGTAACAAGTGAACAAGACATATCATATCAGCTACAAAATTCAAATATACTGCCCACTAAATAAGTCTCCAAAACTCCTGAGACTAGTGGTAATCAAGAAACCTTATGGTACTTAGAGTTTGATGGATCAGTGAACAAATTGGGAGCAGGGGCAGGGATTTGGATACACAACATGCAAAATGACCATGCTCAGGGTCATGTGTATAGGCTAAATTTCAAATGCACAAACAATATGGCCGAATATGAAGCCCTTTTGTTGGGACTTAAATTAATTAGAAGTCTAGGGGTGACCAAAATTTCAATTCTAGGGGACTCAGATTTGATAATACAACAAATGAAGGGAAAGTTTGTTACAAATGATCCTAGGCTAAGAGCTTATAGGGGTGTAGCCATGAAAATACTGAACACCTTCTTGGAATCACAGCTCACCAAAATTCCAAGAAAACACAACCTACATGCACATAGTTTGGCAACCTTTGCCAGCACTTGCAAACTACCATATGAGCCCAATCATCACTTCACTGCTGAGATCAAACAAAGACCTGCTGTCCCAGATAATGTGAAAAATTGGCAAGTGTTTGAGAATGATACCCAAACCAATAATTTCCTCACCTTAAAAGAAGAATTCTCAAGTACAAACATAGACACAAGCAATATTGATGATCAACAACAAATTGACAAAATGGAGCAAAATATATCAGCTAAAGCAACAAATTTGATTTTGCTTCCAACAAATTTTAATGACAAAAATTTGCAAGAGCTAAAACAAATGGATTTTGATGAAATAACTGAGGGAGAATCCGAAGTAATTGAACTAAAGGATAATGTCCTGCCCACAGGCCTGACTCCTTTGGAGGATATATTTGATTCAAATGAAATTCCAAGAAAGCCAAAATTGAAACCATTAAATGCAGAAATTGAAGACTACAACATTGGAACCACAAAAAATCCAAAAAATGGTAAAACTCTCCAAAACACTGTCTCCTGACCAAAAACTCAAATACATCAAGTTGTTTACAGAGTTCCAAGATGTCTTTGCATGGAGCTATGAGGACCTCAAATCCTATGACACTTCTGTTATCCAACATACAATACCCTTGATAGAAAATCAAAAACCTTTTAAACAAAAGCTGAGAAGGATTAATCCAGTCCTCCTTCCCCTTATTGAAAAAGAAGTAAAAAGAATGTATCAAGCTGGAATAATTGCACCTATTAGGTTTTTTGAATGGATTTCAAATCTAGTGCCCACGAGGAAGAAAACTGGAGAGATAAGGCTCTGTGTTGACCTAAGAAATTTGAATAAAGTCTCTCTCAAAGACCACTACCCCTTACCCAAGATGGATCACATTTTACAAAGGGTAGTGGCTGCTTCAAGGATCTCATTGTTAGATGGATTCTCAGGATTCAATCAGATCTTAGTTCACCCAGATAACCAAGATAAAACTGCCTTTACAACACCCTGGGAAACATTCAAATATGTGAAGATGCCTTTTGGACTCAAAAATGCAGGGGCCACATTTCAGAGAGCAATGGACATAGCCTTTGCTAAAGAGATCCATGATTTTTTAGTCCTATACCTTGATGATCTCACTGCTTTTTCAAAATCAGACCAAGAACACCTAGATCATTTGAGGCAAGTGTTCCTAATTTGTAGAAAATATGGCATATCATTGAACCCAAAGAAATCATTGTTTAGCCTGGAAGAAGGCAAACTCCTAGGTCACATAATCTCTAAAGATGGAATAAGAATTGATCCAGATAGAATACAAGCTATTCTCCAAGTCCCACACCCAAGAAACATCCAAGAATTACAAGCCTTTCTAGGGAAGATCAATTTCTTAAGAAGATTCATTCCCAATTTGGCCAAGCTAATCAGACTATTGAATAATATGTTGAAGAAAGATTCTAAAGTCAAATGGACAATAGAAGCTAAACAAGCCTTTGAGGAAATAAAAATAGCTTTAACAAGGACACCTATTCTCACAAGCCCCGAGTTTGATAGAGATTTCATAATCTTTCCTTTGCATCTGAGCATACTATTGCTGATGTCCTATTACAAAACGATGACCTAGGATGTTAGAAGCCTATTGCTTTCTTTAGCAAAGCACTTAGAGATGCTCCACTCAAATACCAAATCATGGAGAAGCAAGCCTATGCTCTTGTAAAGGCCATAAAGGATTTCAGTGTTTATATCTTGTACTCTCATGTGGTTGCCTATGTTCCAAATGCAGTGGTCAAAGATATTCTAACTCAAGAAGGAATTGAAGGTAAAAGGGGCAAATGGATGGCCAACATTTTAGAGTATGACATTGAAATCAAGCCAACAAAACTCATAAAGGGACAAGGGTTAGCTAAATTAATGACTGAAACCAACTTTCAAGCCCTTGACATCAAATGAACTGGATAATGAACAGAGATGGAGACTCCACAGATCAATCAGAGCCTTTTTTACAATCACCTTGGTACACTGATATATGTTTTTTGTATTTGTTAAACCTGCAAGCCTCCTCCAGGGTTATCCAGGACTAAAAAGAGATTCTTGAAAATGAAAGCTTCAAAGTTTTGTATTATAGACAATGTTTTATTTTGGAAAAATCATGAAGGTATTTTGCTCAATTGCCTAATTCAGGATGAAACTGACAAAATACTCAAGGAATTTCATGCAGGGGACTATGGAGGACACTTATATTGGAAATCTACAGTTGATAAAATTCTAAGAGCTGGTTTTTATTGGCCTTCCCTATTTGCCGATGTGAGAAAATTTGTAGTTTCTTGCCATAAATGCCAGATCTTTGAAGGCAAAAGAAATTTGTTACCCTTACCTCTCAAACCCATTTCAACTGAAAGGCCTTTTCAACAATGGGGTTTAGATTTCATCAGTGAAATTCATCCTTCCTCTTCTAGACAACACAAGTGGATTTTGGCTGCCACTAACTACTTTACCAAATGGATAGAAGCTATCCCTTGTAGGAAAGTCAATGACTCAATCATCATGCAATTCTTAGAAACCAATATCCTGTCTAGATTTGGTTGTCCAGAGAAGATTATTACAGACAATGCTGCTGCCTTTAAGTCCAAAAGAATGATCAATTTTTGCCACAAATACCACATTACCTTAGGTCATTCCACAGCCTATTACCCTCAAGGTAATGGTCTAGCAAAATCATCCAATAAAAGCCTGATCAACATCATCAAAAAAGTCTTGGAGGAGAACAAAAAGAACTAGCATAAAAAGTTAGTAAATCCACTATGGGAAGACAGATTGACCACCAAAAGATCTATTGAAACCAGCCCATATGAATTGGTTTATGGCATGGAGGCTGTGTTCCCCTCATCCTTAGGAATCCCTGTGATCA
Source organism: Pinus taeda (assembly GCA_000404065.3). Lineage (NCBI taxonomy): Eukaryota > Viridiplantae > Streptophyta > Pinopsida > Pinales > Pinaceae > Pinus > Pinus taeda. The sequence goes on from APFE030446619.1 coordinate 102,853, forward strand.
AATTGTTGCAAGAGTTACAAGCAGAACCCAATGACATCCAAAGGAGGATCAATCAAACTATTCACTTGCAACAAACTAGAGAGGAAGTATATCAGAGAACTCAGATTCTGAAAGATAGACTCAAGAAGATTTTTGACAAAAGAACAAAAGCTGAGGATTTCTTCACATGAGACAAAGTGTTGAAGTGGGATTCTAGAAGGGAAGACAAAGGAAAACATGGCAAATTTGATTTCCTGTGGAAAGGCCCTTTTGTCATTCAGGTTGTACAAGGAAACAACACCTATTTTTTGAAGAGTTTAGATGGCACAAAATCTCAAGAAGGGCCAGTCAATGGGTGAATGCTCAAGAATTATTTTGATCCTCCTTGTTAACAGAACAAGAATGTATTTTGTACATAAGAAGTGTTTATTTTAGCATTTTATTTCAGCAATAGGATAGGAAATAAGATGCAGCAAATTTTGAAGAAAAAGCAAACAGTCATACTAGCCTTGGTATATATTTTGAGTTTACCAGAAATAATCAGGAGAGAACTTGGGAAAATAGAGATGATGGTGAAAATTCTGACCAACCATCAAAGACAGAACTATAGTTAGGTTCAGATCAGCTTATGAGAAATGCATCCATGCAACAAAGGTTCAGTTGGTTAGCTTGCAGCAAAAGGAAGCTTTAAATCACAGCAATAATGGAGAATAAGGCCATCTGACCTTCCGTTCTTGGCTTTTCTCTTGGAAAATCCATCCCCAAGTGGAGCCATTGTTAGGTTCCTATACCAATAGGTGTCATTTTTCATGATTGACTGTGGAAATACCAAATATGATCATCTTTTCCATGCTGCAAAGGTTCCATACTATCAATAAATCAAAATTCAAGATAAAGAGAAAGGAAAGGAATCCCAAAGAAGGACCAGGGAAGTGGCTTGTTAAAATGCTACCACTATACTACATGTTGTATAGCAGGTTTAGAAAGTGCAATCACTGACTTTCTCACAATTGATGAATAGCCAAACAGTTTAACCCTGGCTAGATCATGCTTAAATTTCTTGTTTTAGAATAGAGAATAAGATTTGCTCAAACAGTTCAAGCTTGGCAGATCACTAGATGAGAGAGAGAATTAAAGGGCCCAACTGCTCAATCTGAGCCCTTGGTAGAGATAAGGATAGATTTAGATAGGAGGGCAGCCAAAGGAAAAGAGGAAAAGTAGGGTTTGCTAGTTCAAATGCACCCAATTAAAGGAAGAAAAAATGTTAGGTGTTTTAGGTTGGGTAGGCAGATAATTCTGATGTTCCAGAAGCAGGGTGATGTTCAGTTTTAATGAATATCACAAACATCATGGCGAAGTGGTTACAATTCAGTAAAACATGATTGACTTCCCCTCTCATTTCCCCAAGAACCTTCACTAACATCCCCTAGAGATATTGAGATTTGCTCAATGGTCCTAATCCATTTCATTTTTGAGAATTACTAAGTGAAACATTGTGTTTACTTGGTCAAGACAAGCCACATTTCTTGTGTAAACATGATCATCCCATTTCCCTTTTATTTCCTAAAAAAAATCTAAGTTTTGCCTTATAAACTTAGCATTTCCCTATCATTTGTCATATTAACACCCTAACTTTATTATATAACTCCTATATTAAGTTTCCCTACCCCTACTATATATAAAAAGCAAAAACCCCAAAAACATTATACATATCCCGCCCCCGCCTAATATGGCTATGTTTTAAAAATTTCTTGGGAGTCATTGGTCCACCTGGGGCCAATGACAACCCACCACGTGTCTCGCCGGGATTTGTTAGACCTTTGGTCAAACAAATAACCATATCTGCCGCGTAATAAACTGGGTTTTAATTAACGTTTGGTTGATTAAAAAACCTTATCCGCATTTCTCGATAACCCAAAATTTTTAACCCTCTAAACATTATAAAAACATTGAAATATCGCGTGCACTCCTTTCATAAACCTCCGACACCTTACCTTCCCATCAACAGTTGGATCGCGCTCTCCAAATCCAATGGCCCTCGCCAATATCGGAGGTGCCCCGATGTCCAGGCGTTAGTACCTAATGGATGGTGGTATTACTACCGTACCCAGGGACACCTGTTATGTTTTCATTGCATCGGGCCCGCTCTGACATAAACATTCCCCATACCAAAGGCGGTCTGATGGAAACCATAAACCGCCATTTATCATGATGCCCGCGTCACCATCCCATCAGTGACCACGTCACTTTCCATACTCCACTGCCAGACAAAAGCTACGTCATGCTGATCTCATCCCCAAAAAGTGCAAAAAGCCCGAAAAGTCCAAATTTTGTTAAAAACTCGGGAAATCAATTGTTTTTGTTCATTTCTATTTGGTTTACTTACGCACCCTGTGCATGTGAATTACGTCCAATTCAATGCCAACGCTATAGTCCGCCACCCAGGTGAATTCACTCTGCAAACTCGGCCTCCTTTGCTCAATCTGCAACTGCATTTTGCACCAGACGTCCATATAACAGGTATTTACTTGGAATTCTCTCATAAACCTTGTTTTTCCAAATTTTTCTGTAGGAATCGTCTGGACGACCAGAATTCCACCCAAAATCATAGTCCTGCCTCTATACCTCTGCACTGCAATCACCACTATACCCATTTTTGCAAAAGTAAGCCTGTCAACTGTCGTTCCCTCTGCAAACTTGTCCATCGAGCTAAAATTCAAGCTCATTGTCTCTGAATTCCACTCACAAATCCAACAAAGTCAGTCTATAACCCTAGATAAAAACACAGTGAGCTGATAAAAGCAAGAATTTGCCAAAATTTCTTTCCAAGCCACCTATCTGTAACCTTCCTCTGCAAAAAGAATCCAAGAAATGCCCAAATATTGAGTTAATTTGCCAAATCACCTGCAAAAGAAGCCCCATTTCCACTGTTTTATCCAGATTCCCAACTACACTCTGCAAAATTCGTCTTTTCCACCATGAATGTTACCTAGTGAGGTGACTACAAGATAAAACACAGTCTGCAATTTCCTGACAAAAACCTCAGAGCCAAAATTCTATTTTCTGTTGTGGAAAAGACCTACATTCCAATCAAAACACAGATAGTTAAAGCATGGAGGCTCCAGTAGCTCTCAACATTGCAACCTTGAATGCACCACATATGGACTTGGAATGGTTACCTCTGGCAGACAGGGACTTCTAGATTAAGGACATGATGGGTCTCAAGTCTCACCTGCAAACCTTTTGTCAATTTAGAAATAGCCACAGAAGTAACACTGATGTCCTAAGAATCTGGGAATCCAATATGCCTATCTATTACCTCCCTTCAATCAATGTGCTGCCTGATTTCATTCATTTATGTTGTGAAAACTATGATCCCACACAAAGAGCAATCCTAACTCCATCTGGATCTGTACTGTTCTATATTACTCCTCAGTCCATAAATGAAATGTTGAACTTTGAGCCAACTCAGCCTCTGGTCCCTCTCACCATGAAACTCCTGCTTGATCAAGGTGCAAAACTGCCTAGCTCAGAAATAACAAGACTAGGTCAGTTGTTTATGCTACCACAGTGCCAGCCTAATCATCCTCCACCTTATCATCAAGTCTCATTCAATGAGACAGGGAAACTTCTAATATACATGATATCCTACATTCTAGGATGCAAAACCAATGAGTTTGTTGATTAAACTGTGTTTGTATTGATGTCCATTTTCACCCCAAGACAGCCCCCTGTATTCATGTATGACTATGCCACCTTCATAGCAAATAAAATCCATGAGAAATTTAGGATTTTGGAGAGAGAAAGAGTGTTCAAGTATACATCCTACATATATCATCTACTACTGTACTATCATCCTGATAGTTTCCAAGTTCCTCTTAAGAAACTAGACTCCAAAGGAGAGAGGAGATCTATCATTTTCTGGACCTTAGTTTTCCATGATGTTCACATCTCACCTTATACATATTGTGAGTTCATTGACATGTTCATTTACCCAGCCACTTGCCTGTTGATGATGACTCCTCCCGGCAGGCTCACTGCTGAAATGCAAAGAATTTTACATCTTTCAAGGGGCTACAGCATTGGTGACTGGTATTTCTACCAAAACCATATAGTGATCAGAATTTATGGTTGTGAATTATCCCCCTACAAGCTGCCAAAATATGTCCCCATGAGACTCTTTGCCTTGGAATATTTCAGGCAATTTAGTAGTGCATATTTAACTCATTTCCATGGCAACAAAAAAAAAAGGCACGGCTCAAGATAAGACATCAATTGGGACCTTTTGTCTTCAATAAGAGGGAAGAAGCCTGGAATGATGCAGACAAGATGCTAAGAGATGAACTTATGCTGAAACAAAGTTTTTATTGGGTACCATATGACCCTGAACATTTGATAAGCTTTAGAAGAGTCAAAAACAAGCTTTCAGGATATGTGCACCAGCCAATCCCTCAAATTGAACAATATGCTAATTGACAGGAATGGGTAGAGGGCACACTAGTTGAAGATCTTACTGAAGAAGAAATATTAGAAAAAGAAATGAAAGACTTTGAGAAGAGAATTGACCTGGATTATTTTGCATAGGTCCCTTCCACACGGCCTCAACATATTGGAATGAGCACATCAGCTGCTACACCTTCACAACAGCCTGCTTAAGAAACCACTCCACCTGCAGGAAAAGGCAAAGAAGTACAACATTCAGAGCAGCAAAATACAATGGCAGAACAACCATCTACAGCCCAGGAAAAGGGTCAAGAACAAGGCCCCTCAACACAAGTAAAGGCAGCAGAGATCCCTGTGCTACAAACCCCTCATAATGAGGAAAGAGCCAAAAAAAGGGACAGACCAGAAGAGACACCCACAAGGGCATCTACAGATCAGCAAGGTGAGAAGTGACAAAGGCTAAACCCCTACTCATAGGAAGAGTTCATAGAAGAAACAACAGGCAACCTTAGGGGTGAGGGAACTTCTGAACAGCAGATCCCTCCATTTTTGGAAACATCGACTAGCTCATTTCAGCAGGAACAAGAGAGACAGCCTGGTGTGGAGGTTACATCCACCAAGAAACAGAGCAAGCAAGGCTCTGATATCAAGAGAGCATTCACAGAAATCAAGGCTAGAAATGAACCAGTGAGGTTTCAGCCATATAACCAATTGTTAAGAATGGCTCCCACCAATCAACAAAGGCTAATGGAAGCCTATGATATTCAAGCAGGGAAGATGAACCTTAGTCACTTTAGGCCCACCATACAGTAGCCACAGTCAGCTGCTGATTACATCAGGACCAATCTGGAAGTTCTTGCTAAAGACATCCACCCAATAGACCAGATTGAGTTACACAAACAGGCTGGAGAAATGGTATACTCCACCTTGGCAGACAAAGCATTAATGGCTCATAAACTGCAAAACTCATTGTATAACACTTATGCCCAATTAGAGCTGGAAAAGGCCTCCTCATTAGCCAAGGATAATAGAAAAAAGTCCTTGGAAGAGATTATCATAGAATTGGGACATGATCCCAAGGATCCCAAAGGCGCACAGGCCTTAATAAGAAAAAAGGAGGAAGACATAGCAGCCTTGAGAAGACAACTTAAGCTGCCAGCTACAATACACCCTCAAACCACAGAGGTGGCACAGCAGAAAGAAGAGGAGGATGTGGTCAGTTTATTAATGAGGATGAATCAAAGATTGTTGGATACAAAGAAAGCTTTGGAAGCAGCACTACAAGGAAAACACGAGGAGTTGGCCTCTCAGCCAGCTCAAATAGCTCCAACTTTCGCAGCTCCTCCTCCAACAGTCACCATAACAGCCCCTCCCACTAATCCGGCATCAACAGCAGGTACCTCAACTTCAGCAGCAACTACAACAGTAGCAATACAAGATGCCAGCTTGAGCATGGAAGAGATGATGAAAGAAATAAAGGCTTTGGAAGTCCAAATGGCAGAATTAAAGGAAACCAAGGAAAAACTGGCCAAAATTGAGGTAAGTTATGACAAATCAAAAATGACTGTAGCTAAGAAGACAAGGGAAGTGAAGGCCTTAGAGAATAAAATAAAAGCCTTGGAGAAGGACCTCACTCTTCATAGAACTCTAACAGAAACCAGGACCATTTTGTGGGATAAGATTGGTCAATCTATTGCTGATAAATGGACAACAATACAAAATAATTTTGACCAGATGGAATTGATAGGGGTAGCTCAATATGAAACTCAAAAGGCCAGAGTTTTATTGGCAAACAAGCCTGAGCAAGCCAATCAAATGATTCATTTTTTGAACACTCATACTAGTGAACAATTAGCATCTCTAGACATCCATAACAGGACAGAGACTATTTTGAGAGTCAAGAAGGTGCTGACTATGAGGAATTTTGTTCAAACTGTAGAAAGAAAATGTCAGGAAATGCAGACAGAGATAGATGCCTTCAGACAGAAATTTGCAATATTACAGAGCAAAGGTTTACCTAGCCTAGTCACTAGCAATGGGAGGCTGTTAAAACATGACTAGTATGCTCATAGGCTAAATACCTATGTGCAAAATCATATTACAGCATCATCAAGCAGCTCAGAAGAGACAGTGCTTCCCTCTGGACAACGTTTATATGATAAACTGGAAAGTTTTTTTTTTATTGAGCATGAGGTAGCACATCTTTTTGATTTCCAGCCAAAATATTATAAGTACATTGAAGCTGATGAGACATTGATTAAATTGAGAAAGAATCAATTACCAACAGATCAATGGTGGCAGAGCATGTTGGAGGTCTTACCAAGGTAGTTTGATTCTCCTTTTTGTAAATTGTCTGCATTACAGGTAAATGGTAAAATCAAGGTCTCGTATCAGAAAATCAAATCAACCAAGGAGGGAATTCACGCCAAAAAGGTGAAACAAACTCGGGCACAGGTGGCAAGTGACAGCACCTCAGGAATGAAAATCGGAGAGGCAACTATCAACCAACTATCTGAGTCAAGAAGCCAGCGATAACATGACACCTAAAGCAGCTAGTACAACATAGTTATTTCCTCATTTATTGCTACGCGGTTTTCCACATCAGTTATTTCCCCTGCCAGAGTAGATGGATAAATTTATTTCTTGATATTTTCCTACGGGATATTTTGTATACTTCTTATAAATACTTTTTGAAGAGATGTATTGTTGTTGGCTGATTAATATCATTCTGGACCTGCTCTGTAAATTTTGAGAACTCTTCTGAAATAAAATTGCTTGAATGCTATGTTGGTGAAATTGCTAGTTCTGGAATCGATGGCAGAAGGACATATTGTAGAATTCTTATGTTAATACATGGATCAATAAGTTTTCTTTACTCTTGTGTTATTGTATTTGTGTTTTATTTATCAAATGAATATCGTGTTCTAAGTCACAGGAAAAAAGGATAACCCAGAATTTACTTTGTTGTACTCTGTGTTCAATTCCTATAATTTTTTATGTTTTCCACAGGACTAGCATAGGAAAGAATTCTTAACTGCTCTTGTCTCCCTAGTTCTTACACTCTAAATATCATCAGGAAATTCTTAATTGCTCCCTGATAATGTTTACACAATTTCCCTCTGTTAACATAATGAAAGATTCTTAATTGCCTTTCATTCCTTGACTTCATTTCATCCTATTTCAGCTTCAATGTTGTTCTGTGTTTAATTATATTGCTCTGCAATTTTCCTATTTCCAAAGAAACCGTACCCAGATATTTATTTCCATTAGACTCCATCAACCCAATGGTCTGAACTTATCTCAAGTTACTGCCTTGTTCTACTGAATTTCATCTTCCAAACACCAAACAAAACTTGTGCTTCATAACTAGCCTAATATATAATCAAAAAAATCTAAATCATAAAGAGAGAGCCCTCTCTGGTTGTAGATTGGCTAGGATCTGCAGCTAAAATATTGGTTAGTGGTTATCTCAGTCGTATTCCCTTCTGGAGCCAGGGAACAACTTGAGTGATAACAACATGGATACTACAGATGGAGCAATATTTCAATCTCCATAATTTGAAAAACACATAAAAGGCACACATTGCAACTTTATATTTGGAACCATATCAGTTTGTATGGTATCGATGGCTTTACTCTCGTTAACAAATTGTCACTTGGGCAATTTTCACGGAAGAAATGATAGCACATTATGAGTATACAAAAAGCAACGCCTTTTTTATCCAATTGATAGGTCTCAAACAAAAGGGTTCAATGATGGAGCACATTGAAGACTTCCAAAAATTGAATATAAGGGTAAAATATATTCCAGAGGAGCATAGGATTGATCTGTACATAAGGACTTTAAAGGATAACATCCAACATGAGGTTCACCTTTGGAACTTGATTCATTGGAGAAGGCATTCAGGTTGGCAAGAAATATGGAAAGAAAAATTATAGCAACCAGGAAGCCTACCACTCACAACTATAAAGATGGAAGTGTTGTTTCCCCTAGTCTTCCACAACCTACAAGGTTGAAACCACAAAAATTGAAAGAAAAAAGAGAAAAAGGGATTTCTTATAGTTGTGATAGAAAATACACTAAAGGTCATAAGTGTGTTGAGAAGAAATTATTTTACATAGATTGTGAAGATGAGGAAGAAAAGGAACAAGAAATGTAAAAAGAAGAGGATATACACTAGGAACAAACACTAGAGAAAGTAGAAATGAATCCGACCATATTTTGTAATGCTTTGGATGGAATTACCACTCCTCAAACTATCAAGATAAAAGGACATATCAAGAAGAAAAAAGGAATAATGTTGATTGATTCGAGCAGTACCCATAATTTTATTCACTGTAAGATTGCCAAGGAATTTAATTGTTTCCTATATCTAGCACTAGAGTGTCAAGTGATGGTTGCAAGTGGAGGAACCATAAATTGCTCTAGAAAGTGCCATAATATCAAGCTATCCATGGGAGAATATGTATTGAATAGCCCAATTCTTTCCATTCTAATGGGTGGCGTTGATGTTGTACTGGGAGTCCAATGGCTACAATCCTTGGGTACAATAGCTTTTAACTTTCAAGAACTTTTCATGAAATTTTGTTGGGAAGGAAAGGAAGTTGAATTAAGCGGTATCGGAGGGAAACTAGGAAAAATAATCAGCCCTAATGAAATGAAAAATCTTCTAAAGAAAGAACAATTACTCATAATTGCACAATTATGTTCACTAGAGGTTCCCACATCAAAATCATCTATTTCTCCATATCTCCAAAAAGTCTTGGACAATCATTCCAAATTATTTGAGACTCCCAAAGGCCTACCACCTACTCGTGATCATGAACATGCCATTCATTTGATTCCAAGAAGTGTTCTTCCAAACATCAAGCCTTAGAAATATCACTATGCCCAAAAGAGTGAAATTGAATGTATGGTTGTAGAAATGCTAGAAGTTGGTATAATTCAACCGAGTCAAATTTCTTTCTCTACTCTAGTAATATTGGTGCACAAGAAGGATGGATCATGGCACCTATGTCTGGATTACAGGGAGCTCAACAAGCTCACTATTAAAGATTAATTTCCCATTCCTATCATTGATGAATTATTGGATGAATTGCATGGATAAGTTTACTTCACCAAGTTGGCTCTTCATTCAAGATATCATCTTATCAGAATGTAGACTCAAGACATTCTGAAAACAACATTTAGAACTCATGAGGGTCATTTTGAATTTTTTGTCATGTCTTTTGGCATTACCAATGCACCTTCTACATTTCAAGTTTGATGAATTCCATTTTCAAACCCTTCCTTACAAAATTTGTGTTAGTATTTTTTGATGATATACTAATCTACAACAAGTCTTGGAAGGATCATGTTTAACATGTTGATAGGGTGCTAAAAATATTGGAGGAGAAACATTTATACGCAAAAATCTCCAAATGTTTCTTTCGAGTACAAGAGGTGGAATATCTGGGTCATATTGTATCTCATGAAGGTGTTAAGGTAGACCCTAGCAAAGTTAAAGCCATTAAGGAATAGAAAATCCTTACATCCATAAAGCATCTCCGAGGATTTCTCGGGTTGAGAAGGTATTATCACAAGTTTGCTGAGAATTATGGGATAATAGAAGCACCTATAACAACATTATTGAAGAAATATGCATTTTCATGGACTCCATAAGCAATAAAGGCCTTCGAACATCTTAAAGAGGTAATGTGCCAAGCATCGGTCTTAGCTAGACCGGACTTCACAAAAACCTTTATTGTGGAATGTGATACCTCAAGAAATGGACTTGGTGTTGTTTTAATGTAAGAAGAAAAACCCATTACTTTTGAAATTCGTCCAATCAAAGGAAAATATTTACGCAAAGCTATTTATGAGAAGGAAATGTTGGTAATAATACATGCACTTAAGAAATGGTGACCCTACCTAATGGGAAAACACTTCGAGGTAAAAACAGATCATGATAGTCTTAAATACTTTTTAGAAAAAAGATTATCTTTAGAAGAGTAGCAAAAATGGGTCACAAAGATGTTTGATTATGACTTTGAAATCATCTACAAAAAAGGGAAGCAAAATGTTGTGGTAGATGCACTCTCAAGAAAGGATGAGGATGTAGAAGAATTTCTTTGTTCCATTTCTATTATCCAACCAGATTGGATAAATGAAGCAAGTGATGAATGGACAAATAACGAAGAATTGTGGGAAGTCATTAAAAAGTTACAAGATCCCAGTACATATGATACATTTAGCTAGAAAAATGATTCGTTATGGTACAAAGATCTCTTATACCTATGTAATAATTTCCAACTCAAACAAAAGTTCTTATGGAATTGCACATTTCTCCCTTAAGAGGGCACTCAGGATTTTTAAAAACTTACCACAAGGTTAAGAAGGATTTTTTTCGGATGGCCTTAAATCAAATATTCAAAATTTTGTTGTAGAATGTTTGGTTTGCCAACAAAATAAAGTTGAAAAAATTAAGACCCCAGGTCTATTACAACCTTTATCCATTCCAAGCCAACGTTGGGAGGATCTTTCAATGGATTTTATCACAGGTTTACTGAAGTCCAAAAGAAAGAGTGTCATCATGGTGGTAGTTGACAAACTTACCAAGTATGCACACTTTTGTGCATTATCTCATCCATTTAAAGGTAGTACAGTTTCTACTGCATTTATGGAAACAATTCAAAAGCTACATGGAAACCCAAATATTATTGTAAGCGACAAAGATCCCATTTTCACTGGAATTTTTTTGACATAATTATTTTCTTGTCTTAGTACTCAGTTAGATCATAACTCATCTTATCATCCTCAATCTAATGGGCAAAATGAGATAGTAAAAAAATGTTTGGAAGGATATATTTTTTGCTTTGTCTTTGATAAACAGATACAATGGTTCAAATGGTTGCCTCTGACTGAATGGTGGTATAACACTTCCTTCCATACTACAGCAAAAATGAACCCATTTATGACACTTTATGGATATCATACACCATCCATCACATCATATTTAAGGGAAAATTCTAAGGTTCAAGCAGTGGAAGATCACATCGAGCATCAACAACAAGTTCTCCAACTCTTAAAGGATAACCTCACTTTGGCACAGAATATAATGAAACAACAGGAAGATCAACATCATAGCGAAAGAATTTTTGATGTAGGTGACTGGGTATTGCTATGGCTACAACCATATAAACAAATTTCGCTCAAGAAAGCTAAGAAGTATAATAAATTATCACCAAAGTATTATGGTCCATACAAGGTGTTTTAAAAGATTTGTACTATGGAATACAAATTGGAGCTTCCTGCAACTCCCTGAGTGCACCCAATTTTCCATGTTTCATGATTAAAGAAGGTTATAGGTGACAAGCTCCTAGTTCAAACAATATTTCCAGAACTTGACGAGGAGGGAAAAATCATATTGGAACCTAAATCAGTCTTAGAAAAAAGAACTTGATAGCTATGAAATCGATCAATTTTGGAGTATCTCATAAAGTGGAAGAACTTATCCACCAAACATTCCACATAGGAGGATGAGAATTTTATACAAAAACATCCAGAACTACTCAAGCGTTGAGGACAACACTTTTTTTCAGGAGACGATCATGTTCGGTCCCTATAATACTAGTGATTCCCCCATTACTGTTGTCATTGTAGCCCTTATTGTTATTATTGTGCCCATATTGTCTCCATATGGTTATTAGTGTGCCCCATAGAAGCCCACTATTGTTATTGTTGTGCCATTATATTACTATTGTTGTGTTGGCTTTGATTATATTGTGACCCCTTAGACTCCTATATATAGAAAGGAGGTTTAACCATTTGTATCATCTAAGAATTTTTCATTTGTGTAATGTAAAGGAGATTTCCCCCTTGAAGAGGTAGATTTTGAACTCATTGATCTATCTTTTCTATCTTTTTGTGAGTTGGCTTCATAACAATGCAAATTTTTGTTTTGTGTGCTGGACTTTGGTCCTTGCAAGGTTTGAATTGTTTGCATGTCCACCTTCTCCATTAATTGATTAAGTCGTCCATTATGGTCGTGAATCTTTTTGGATGTTTCATCAATTTTGAAGTCCTTTTGTAGTATTTTCTCCATCATTAATATCAAATTATTTTTACCTTCATTAAATTTTTTTTGCACTTTTTCTAAATTACCAAGATAGTATCGTACGTTATGAATGTCATCTCTGCAACAACTAATATAGGCTTGTCATTCTATATATTCTCAATTTTGTTCTTGTTTCTTTTCGTAGAACAACCTCTCTCTCTCTCTCTCTCTCTCCTCTCTCTCCTTCTCTCTCTCTCTCTCTCTCTCTCTCTATATATATATATATATGATATATATATATTTAGTTATATATATTATATATATATATATATATATATATTATATATTATATATATTATATAATATATAATATATATATATTATATATATCTATATATAATCTATATATATATATTATATATATAATATATATTAATATATATATATATATATTATATATATCGTAATTTTTAACCAAGTATGAAACGTTGGGGCCAAACAACACCTTGGATTTAATTAATTTGACCTTATTTAATCCTTTAGATGGGTCCGACTTACTATCTCCACATTTACCAACTGACCATCAGTATTCAGTCACGCCTTGGATAGATTGGTGGACATGACGATCAAAACAAGGTTCGTCAAGGAATAATGGCAAAGGTAGGGTGTCAGAATTCTGTCGAAACTAGCCACAATGTGGTGGTAGGGAGTAAGACCAGGGAATAATGGATAAATGACCAGCTGCAGATAGGGTTGTCAAGATAATGACGATGGAAGGAGAGATAGATGTTGTGATTTGCGATGTTGCAGGGTTTGTCGGATGGACTACCTGCAATGAAACATGAACAAGGTGAGGAAGTTGGCAGAAGATGTGAATGATGGATTGTAAACCAGTGGAATACAACATCAGCTGGAAAAACATAGTTTCAGGTAGAGGATAGACTCTCTGATACCACTATTAGCACACAAACTCCTGTATGAAAATACATATGTATGTAAATTTATGTAGAAAATTTTTTAAAATGTATTTTATTATTGAATAAACTGAATTGGTGATTACATGCCTTCATGGCGGTGTGCTTATATAGACATCGACTATGCACGAAGGTGAATGGTCACATTTGTTACCTTTTCCCATTCATAATTAATGAAGTCATTAGTTATTGTTATTATTATTATTATTATTATTCTTATTTTATATTATTATTATTTATTATTTTTATGAATTTTTTATTCATAGCGATATTACCCCCAAATCCCTTTGAGGATTGTAGTGAAAGAGGAAATAATTGATAAATTATAATAATTTTCCCATTATTTATCATCCCACCTAATCCTCACCTTCATATATATATGAAATTTTACCTAATATTCCCACCCTAATATATATTTCTCCTTCCCCTCTCCCATGAATATTGGGTAAATTATTATAATTTTACACCCTCCTTCCCCATATTATAATTTATTCAATATTACCCTACTTGTATGAATATTTAATATTCTCCCCCCTTCCCCCACCCTCAATAATTATGGGTAAATTATTACAAGTTACCTAGAATATGAGGGTGAGGGTGGGGCTCTTAAGGGGAGTATTGAGTAAATTTTCATAAATATATGAGGGTAAGGGTGAGGGGGGAAATATTGAGTAAATTCTCATATATATGAGGGTGAGGGTAAGGGTGGAATACAAGGGAGAATATTGAATAAATTATCACAATTTAATCAATATTCATATTGATAACAATAATGAGCAATGATAGCATAATGTTTATGAAAACTTCTAAATATTATAAATTATAGATTTATAAAAAAATGAAAAAATATTAAGTTGTATTGGAAAGAGCTCATTAAACATAGAGAATATATTAGGTTCCATATACTCACAATTATAAATGAATTCATTAATCATGCTTTGAATTTTCTTATGCACATTGCATTATAATGAAATGTATTACTTAAAATAAGAAAACGTGTGCATTTAACTCCTTTGGAAGTTTACATACACAACAATTCCCTTTCCCTTTCTATCTCTTAATATTGGTGCATGTATCTTGTTATTTCATCCCAACATTTCAATTAAACACTTTAGATAAAATATGTTACATGGTTTAAAGTCTATAACCAATGACCTTATGTGAAAAAATAATATTGAAAAAGAATTGAATTCCATTTGAGTTGAGGAAGATGTTGGGTATTTTTTATATTCCAACTAACCTAATTCATGCCTTGTATGCATGAGGCATAGAAGGTGAGTGTCACAAGAGGAGTTGTAGGGATAGAGCCTATAGAGAAAATGGGGTTTTTTTTTAGTCAGTTTTTTGTGGTTTATAACACATGGATTTTTATTTTGGTGGTTTTGTGGCACATGGTGGTTCAACCCATGGTTTTAAAATTTCAATTAAGGAATTAAGGTTGTAATCTAATTTAAGTTAATGGATTAAGGGTTTTGGATGTTGTGAAATCATATATTTTGCATTATAAATAATGCAGTTAATTGATGATAAAGAATTAAAGATAGAACTCTAAATTGTTTGTTGTTGTTCCCAATTTTTATTTTCATGGTAAATATTTGCATAAGATGTGATTGTCGTTGTTTTACCTTTTTTTTAATCAAAAATCTACATATACATCACATTATTGTGTACGATTTAAAACTTATAGAAGATGGAAAATACCAAGATTGGCCTTAATTATGGGAGCGAAAACGAGGAGAGAATGGTTAATTTTTCTTAACTTTTCTCTTAGAATGATCCATAAACCACCATTGATATTCCACTATATAGTTCATCATAATAGATCTACTAAAAAATATTTGAAAACCTAAAATCTACACTATAAGGGTTAATTTCTCCTTATATTCCAGATTTGTTAATTCACAAACCACATTAACGTAAGATATGACTTGGGAAACCTTTTTGGGAGAAGGTGAGGTTGCTATAGTTTGCATATCTCTGAATGAAAATGGAAGCAAGTACACAAGAGTGAGAATTACGGCCAATGTTGTTAGAGTGCACAAACCATCTCTCTCTCTCTCTCTCTCTCTCTCTCTCTCTCTCTCTCTCTCTCTTTATGGTACTCTTAAATACTCTTCTCATCTATGGAACAAAATCTACTCCAATAGAGTGGAACTGATTTTCCTCTTGGTGGCTCAATTATAACACAACCTAATAGCCTAATAGTGGTTAAGTTTGAATCCTTCAACTCTTAAATAGAGTTACAATATGGACTATTCTAGTCGAGTATTCTTCTTCATGGTAATGAGGTTATCCCATTTTGCCATGAATAAGTATGGCTAACATGAAATCCTATCGAATCATGGTGGTGAAAACAAGAAGGTCAAGTTTTGTGTGGAATAAATTTTGTATATAGACTCTAATGGAAGTGATCCTAGTATTGTTGGAAAGATATTTGTGTGTAGAATAATTACAAGGGGTTAAAATGTTAATAAACATTTTGTAACCACCAAAAAACAGTGTTTATTCATTCAAATGGATTATGGATTGTTTTAGACCTCACTTCACCAAACCGTGACTGTCGGTAAAAATGGTCTTATGATTTGATTCCTTAACTTTATTCACTCTAAAGGAATTATGATGGGTGAAAAAAAATATAATTATCCAATCTAGATCATATTTTCTTGTTTTGGGAGGATTTTGGTCCCCATATGCTTCTACTAAATGAGGTGAGGAAAATTTTCCTCCACCTTCTCTCAAGGGTCCTATTTAGCCTTACTCAAAAGCTATCCTTTCACCTCAATATACCAATGGTCATGTTTTGCTTGTGTTGTAATTTTGGACCTCTTTTGCAAAAGTGTATTCTCTTTCAATTCTACCTTAGAATCTAGTGCTAAGTCCTCTCCATAAGGTAGGACATGTTCCTCTTCCTAATCAAATATGGAAGGCTCATCGAGTTTCAGATTCTCTACATTCACCATTGAGTAAATGCACTTCTATGATGGTATACTAAGTCTATAGGTATTATCTCCAACCTTTTCTATTATTTGAAAAGGGCCATATCACAGAGCCTTGATTTCTTCCCACGAGTGATAAGCCACAAATTTGGCACTCATTTTGCTCACTAAAACACCCTTTTTTTCAAATTATCCCTGATTTTTCAATCTTAGACCATTATATATCCTCCACTTCTTACATGTTTATAGGTATATATACTTCATTAAATTATTTATTTCTTTTCTTTAGCTAGAGATAAGAGTTGTTAAATAAGTATTAATATGTAGATGTTGTGTGATTAAATGAATATAGTGGCATATGTTTATGTTTAGTTTTGGTGTGCATATAATAAGTGATTAACTATGTTAGCACTCCATGATTTCCTTTTAGGTTGACGGAAAAGGATCACAAAGCTAACCAAAAACCTATTTTGGTTGATAGACTGGTCTTCTTCAATCGAAGGGGGCTCCCTCACTTATAAAACTTAGAGATAAGAAACTTTGAAGCACTAATTCTAGGAGAGACCAAATCTGAAAAGGGAATTTCAAATATTTGGTTGATGTATGAATGGCCAAAGAGGATGGAAATATGTGATCAATTTTACTTTCTACCCACTTTTCTTATGCAAGTAAAAACCAATATCATCCACAAAAGCTTATCACACATAAACTTTGGACAAGTGAAATGAGTTGTAGTATAGAGGAGAAAACAAAAAACACATATTCTTTCCTTGCGCATGAAAATACTGCTTATACCTAAGAAAGAAATTGAATAGAAGTAACAACATGCACGAGTATGAAATATTCCATTTGCAACTAAAATATGAACACAATTGTTTTAGAGAAGTATAAACTGAATTCCAACCCAATTGAAATCATTATACACATAAAACAATAAATTATAGAGAATAACTAACTAAATAATTGATAAATAGACAAAAAAAATTCGAAAGTGTCATACCACAGGTATCCTTGCAAACAATAATTGGTAAACCCTTGTTGACACATAATCGTAGGGATTGGGTGAACAACTGTAATTAGTGTAAATAAATAATAGAGAAAATGGAGATTCATCGGGGGATGAACTGAACAGTCACTCCCTCTTGTATATAATAATGAACAACCTAAATGAATAATACGATTACATTTGAGGAATTACCTCTTGGTCTGACATGGTATCAGAGCCAGCACCATTTTTGGCTTCCCTCTCTGCTTTGTAACTCCCTTTTACCTATGTTCTACCTATTTTGCAGAACTGGCCTCTTGCAACTACTCCACAAGTGTGCCTCTCTCAAGAATTTGATAATCGTTTTGCAGGATTTCCCCTCTCTCACAACTACTACCCCTCTCTGGCAACCGCAGTAGACGTTCAGCTGGTTATGTGAGGCAACTACTCCACAAGCGTAGTTGAGGTATCACTCTGACACCTGCATGCATGCTGCCTACCAATATACCGCTCATGTTTTCATCACTCTCTTGGTTTCATAGTGTTAAACACAGGTGCAATGAATGAAATTCTCTTATGACTATGTATCGATGTTCTAGACCCTAATTGGGTATTTTTCTCTATTCATACATTTTATTTATAAATCACAGTCAATTAGTGTTAAGCGTTAATACTGAGTTTAAGAGCTAAACCTTTCCTTAAGCACCTTTATCAAAAGTATGAATTAAGCACATGGGTGGTATTGATAAGTGGGAAGCGGTATCTCGCGTGCCTAAAAGGCTGTAAATTCCTAAAATTCATGTGATTAACCTTAGTGGGTGACACGTAGCATGGGAAAACCACTTTTCTCGCACACTCTTGACCTGATATCGGTCGTGCAAGATTTCACGCGAGATTGTGTGGCAAGTGTTCGATTGGATGGGTCATATTGATGGTGGATATTTTCCTGGTTAGTTGGTGAGCGGATGACGTGATATCCGTTGGATCTGGAGAAGTGAGATCAACAGCATAGATTGAAGCACTTGATAACAGGAGAAGTCAATGAGGGACTGAAAATGATTTGTCAGATAAGTGAGGCCCTCAGGGGGAAAATCCATGTACAAAACTGGATTTAAGTGCAGCTGATTGGTTACAAAGTTAACCAGTAGTCGAATTACAGACTACCACCTCATTTTGTCAACCTCTTGTGTCATTTTTTTTTACCAGAAGAAGAGCGGTTTTTTTTACACATCACATATTTTTAAAATGCACTCATTGATATCTATTGTGGGAGTGGTTCTTAATGGGAAGGAGAACTATCCTGAGTGTGTTAGAAAATTATATATTACAGAGCAATGGAACACATAGAATATTGCATAAATATAAACACAGAAAACGCAAAAAACTAGAGAGACACAGATATACGTGGTTCACCTAGTTTGGTCTACGTCCAACCCAAAAAACCAGTCTTTTCTTTATATTATCCAGCAAAATGAAGAGACACAACCTACAGCAAATCCATTGTAATATCCTCTATTTTCTCTCACAGTCTCACCTCTCTATTTCTTCCTCGGAGAATACACATTTATATATTACAGACTCAATACAATGCCCTCATACAAAGAGAGGAGGTTGCCTTCTAGGGAAAAAAACCTTAAACTAAACATAAGTTCTACTGTTAGATCATCTGCCTAATGAACAACCCAAATTGACTAGAAATTACTATACTTTTACAAGGCAATTTTACATCTGTTTTTAGCTTCATGGGCGCTGCCCTCAAAACCCCTGCTGGGGGACCGTTGGCCCCCGAACCCCCTAAC
>APFE030446625.1:0-14650 GCA_000404065.3 Pinus taeda
TATAAGTGAGAAAGACAAATTAATATAGTTCTTGGCCCTATACAATTGCAGCTCGAGAATATCAATACAAATTACTTGTTCCTATGTCTTGTGAATGTTACTCAATATTATATCGAAATAACTATTTTTCACTCAATTTATACACAAGTTCACAAACTTACTAGTTTTTGTTTCTTGTAAATCCCACTTAATATTATACTATTGAAAGGTTTCTATTGAAATTATTTGCAATTTTATGGACTTCGTGTTACATTGAAGTTATATTGAAGCAACAGGTTTACTCAAATTATGTGCAATTGTACGGGCCTCCTAGAATATGAATACACTATGATTTTTTTCTAGCACTAGTGAATCACACGAGTAGCTTGTCAGGATGTAAGCTAGGTCCTTGAGGTCCTTCATTAGTGCACTGACAGTAGTTGTGCATCCGTGGGGATGAAAGATATCCTATCACGATGTAAGCTAGGTCCCTGAGGTTCCCCATGAGTGAACTAATAGTAGTTGTGCATTCGTGGAGATGAAAGATCTCTGCTTAGACCTCACACATTCCAAATTCACTCTACTCAAAATTCTTAGATAAAATACTGTAATTACAAAGTATGGAAAATTCCACTTTAAATTCAATTGAAATTGAACCACAGTCCAAAAGCATTAGGAGTATGTCAAGATTATTTCATAAAATACCTACTATTTATCATTTACCAAATATCAAAGAAATTCAAACACATTCCAAATTTACTCCGAATCTGAAGAGAATTCCTTGAAAAGAATCTCAATGTTTTACCCAACTGTTTTGCGCGAGAATTTCAAGAAAAACATCTGATGCTTTTTCGTTATATACGTTGATCCGCTCTCTTGAAAATAATCTCAATGTTTTAACCGACTGCTTTGCACGAGAATTTCAAGAAAATCATCTCATGCTATTTCGTTAGATACGTTGATCCCCTCAATTATATTGAATGGGTGGACAACAAAAGCAGAAGACCACAAGGGGAGTGCGCAGATTACGTTACTGAATATCAAAGATTCCGTCTTAAATTCAAATTCAATTTGAACGTTGAACATTCCAAATTTTTGACAGACGTGGATAGATGACTTCTGGAAAAGAATCTCCGTAGGCGTTTCTATTTAGACGTTGATCCGCTCCTTTAACGGATAACAGTTTTTTTTGAAATACAATTGGCTTGGGATCCGCTCCTTCAATGGATCGCATTTTTTTTGAAATACATAAGGGATAGCCTGAGATCCGCTTCTTTAACTCTCAGTTGGTTCCTCTGTTTCTGTCTAAATTGTGTCTGTGTTGTGTGTCTGTACCGTGTAGCATTTCATGGAAAAGAGCCTAGATGTTTCATCCTTCGCATTTCCATTTCCACTAAAATGCCTCGTCGTCTTGTGTACCATATTTTATTGTATTTGAAGTGGAAGTGCTTCTTGTCTGTGACTCTATGCCTGTGGGTCTGTCCTGTTTTGTTGCAATGGATGTTATTTAAATGTGAATTCGACCAAGAAGATGAGCGAGTGAATGAATGAAAGCCGGCACAGTGATGCATGGAGTCGATGTCTCTAGTAAAGAAACAATCTAATGGGTAGCAAAGGCACGTGAAATACACACTTATATCATCTATCTCTCTTCCTTTTCATTGTCTTTTGCATTGATGGCCTCTTTCATTGTCTTTGGCATTTGATTTCTTCTTTGATATACATGTCGGTTTGTCCTCTTGACAAAGTCCTCTTGTTTTGTCAGAATGGATGTATTTAAATCTTAATTCGACCAAGAATATTAGCGAATGAATGAATGAAAGTCGACCCAGATGGATGGAAATTGTTTTTTATTTTATCATTTTTCATAATTAGTTACATGTTTATGCTTCATGATGATAGAATTTTAAATGTTTGTGTTTTTATTTTATGTATGGTATGTGTTTGTTTGTTTATTCTCTTCTTTTTATATGAACTTTGGAACATGAGAAAGGCTTTTCATTAGAATATGTTATATGGATGGTCATTGCCCAAATTGTATGTTGACTTGATACAAGTAAAATTTGTGATGATGTTTCACACATAAAATATAAAATATAAGATTATTATGTTATCGAGACAAAAGTAGGCAAATTGTTTTTAAAAATTCAAGATTTGTTGTGTTAATGAGACAAAGGTAGGCAAATTGTTTTTACAAATTCAAGATTATTTGTTTTTACAAAACTAAATGCAGTTTGTACAATATTATTTTCAGTGTAGTTTTGTTTAACCCTACTTAATTTTATTATATTGAGTTTCTGGACTTGTTTAGCTAGCATCTTTGTTCTATGTAGATTTCTGATTTTAAGTGGCATTTCGTTATCTCGATAAAAAAAAATTTATTTCAGTTTATTTGTTGATTTAAATTCGTTTTTATCTGTATTTATTATATTTCATGCCATCATTTTTTATTTTGGGTCTGATCTCACCCTTTATTATAACAACCAGAATGAACGAAAAAGTCGTCGTTGAAGAAATACTGGGATGAGAAATTGGGATTTCAAATTGTTGCTAGTCATAACACTAATAGATCTTACTCCAATGGTTTCCGTCCTTAAAAACTTTGTTCCGTCCATCATCTTCTCCTCAGTCAAGACTCAAACTAGACTAATTGAATTCGCACTATGGCCCAAATTGCACATACCTTCTCTAAACTTTGTTAAATTGTTTTTACAAATGGAGTAAGTATGTATTTACCGCATTTAATAGTTTCTCCATTATTAGTTTAGTTTGGTTTAACTCCATCTATTTTATTATATCGGGATTTTTTGTTGGTTTCTTTTTCTCCGCTAAATTATTATTATTATCCCCACATGCTCTATTTTTTTTGTTTTTACAATTAAATTATTATTATTATGTTTTTTATTATGAATAAGTGAATTCTCTCATGGTTTTTTTACATATAAAAAGAAATGCATTTACTTCACATTGTACATATTTTTAATTATTAAGTTATCTAACCATATATATTATAAATTTGTATTTTTTATAATCATATATTTATTTATTTGTTTTTATTATAAAACTGCATTCAGTTATGTTTATGATCAAATATTTTTGGTGTAACGTAATATGAATTTGTTATTTAATTTATGTTGGTCATTATTTTTTATGTAAATCTTCCTATTTCTAAATATGAAAGTGTAATATTTATTTAACACACATTTAAATATTGCAAGGATATTATTACTTTATCAAAATATAATGTTACAATGTATGATTTATAAAAAATTGCTAGAATTTATGTTTATATTTTTAGGTTTTAAAATTGCACTTTAAATGGCATAATGGGTTGTGATTATTTTATCAATATTATTAAATTTATTTCATGTTTACAATGTATATAAAATTGTATATTGTCACCATATATTTTTGTTGAAATAATTAGTTTCACTTAATGCTAACTAATGTTAAGTGATGTATGCATTTTTTTTATAAAAAGTATGTTTTTATTTTAATTTTTTAAATTGCACTTTAAATGACACAATGGGTTGTGCTTCTTTTATTAATATTTTAAAATTTATTCCACGTTTATGATGTATATAAAGTTGTATACTACCACCATATATTTTAGTTGAAAGAATTAGTTTCACTTAATGCTAAGTAATGTCAAGTGAAGTCATGTTTCAAAATTAGATCTAGGATATAAGTTTTAGGATTAGCGGAGAGAGAGTGAGGGAGTGATGGTGACATAGAGATAGAGAATGAGAGGGGTGAATGGGTAAGAGATGATTGAGAGAGAGTCTCCTGGACTTAAATATATTTAAGGGAGATAGAGATTCAAGGGAGGGAAGGGGGGAGAGAAAATGAGAGAAATGATGAGAGATAAGAAGAGAGAGAGGGAGAGAGCGAGACATGGGAGGGAAAAGGGTAGAGAGAATGAGAGAAAGGATGAAAGATAAGAAGAGAGAGAGGGATTAAGGGAGAAGGAGTAAGAAAGGGAGAGAGGAATGAATGCAAGAGACAGGGAGAAAGGGGAAAGGGAGGGAGGGAGGAGGAGGATATCAAGAGAGAGAGAGAGATAGGGACATGGAGAATGAGATAGAGGAAGAGTATTACCTCTACAATGTTGAGAAAATGATATTGATATTGTTATTTATCTTATAAAAAAATGGGTTTCAAGTTCCTTCTACAGTGGAATTCTAGAGGAGACATGTACATGTAAGAAGGTAAATTACTCATTTCTAAATAATTTTGGTTGTGAGGCATTTGTCCACATTTATAAAGAAAGTTGAACAAGTCTTGAGGAAAAATCAAAGAAGGGTACCTTCTATGGATATGGTGTTAATTATTTTCATTATCATTTATATGATTATGAAAACCATAAAATCATTAAGACAGTTTTATGTAGTGATATTTAAACTTTGACATGTTTATGTCTGAACAAAGTTATACTAGATGTCAGTCTAACCATTGTGTTTGTCTAAAAAGGTAGAATCATGGAAGCTATATTATATTGTTATTTTATGTAGATGACATGCTTGTTTCAATATATAACATGCAAAATATAAATGTGCTGAAAGAAAAATTGGCTAATTCATTCGCAGTGAAGGATTTTGTTGTTCGAATGAAAATCCTTCATATGAGAATAACTAGAGACAAGAAAAGTTGAAAATTAACATTGTCTTAGAGTGAGTACATAGATAATGTGTTGGAAATATTTAAAATGTATAATGAAAAATATGTTAATACAGCTTTGGCTAGCCATTTCAAAATATGTACGGATATGTGTCCCAAGAGTGAGGAAGATATGGATTATATGTCTGAAGTTCCATATGTATCATTAGTTTGAAGTTTAATCGATGCAATGATGTGTAAAAGGGCTCATATTTCACATGTAATGGGAGTTGTGAGAAGGTATGTGGACAATCTAGGAAAAGAGAATTAGATGACAGTGAAGTGGATTCTCAGATATTTGAGAGGCACCACTTATTAAGCATTATGTTTTAGAGGTTTAAACATTGTTCTACGGGGATATGTTGATGTAGACATGGAAGGTAATAGAGATAATACTATGAGCACCATATGATAGGTTGAACAAAAATAATTTCATTTTCTAAAATTCAATTCATTGTTAAACTTTCATCGATGGAAGTGGGTATGTTGTTGCTATAGTTTTGAGTAAAGAAATGATTTGGTTACAAACTTTTATGGACCATTTGCGAAAGAAGCAGGAGATTGAAAGGTTATACAGTGATAACCAGAGTGTCAGTCATGTTTCAAAGAACTCAACATTTCAATTGAACTTCAAGTATGATGGTAAAGATGAGAAACAACAAGGCTAGGTGGAAGCATTGTCCAATAAGTGAAGCAGTGGTGGAGTGTTAAAGATTAGTCTCCCAGTGGGTGATTGGTGGGTGTGGAGCCTAATTATATTCTTCATTTAAAGGTCACCTTTTAGCCAGGTTTAGATCATAGTCCCCGACAAGGGGGTGTGGGGGCGCTTGGCCCCACACTATCATCGTGAGGGGGTGTTAGCATGATTTTATCCCCCCTCTCCCTAAGGTTCGGGGAAGCACCCACGTGGATAAATTTAGATACAAATTTCCTTGTAAAAAGATGTAATTTTTTAGCCAATTTAGGTTATTCATTAGGTGGAATCTTTGACGATATAATTTATGTTAATTTAAGGTTTTTTTCCTAGATGGCAACCGTGAGTTTTTATGAGGGAATTGTATTTCAACTGTGTATTATTGTAGTTGAAAGAAAAAAAGGATATTGTGTGATGGTGAAGAGGAAATTACAACATGTTTTTTGATGGTTTTGTCCTTTCATTTTGTTATATTATATAAAAGGAATGAATAACTATTTCTTTGCCGATGTACCCCAAATTGGGTGAGACGTGTATATCTGTCTCTCTCGTTTTATGGATTTTTTTTATTTGTGTGTATTTAATATTTTATGTGTTTCATTTCTATGTTATTTAATTTATAAAAAATAAAAATTATGTAGATAAAACTGATCCATTTGTTAGGTGTAGAAATTAATGTGTATATTAAAAATATTTCGTGAAATTTACTAAATCACAAGACATGATGCTACTCTATCATCTACAAAAGTTAATTCATCGTATAAAACAAGAATCATTTTCATGCAAAAGGAAACATCAAATATACTCAAAAATTGACCTCCACTAGTTCTTCTAACAATTAGAATTAGTTAAACTAACAATAACTTAAATTAATTAAAATATATCGCTACAAATTAACAAGAAATCATGTATAATTGTACATAAGTCTCTCCAAATTTAATTTTCTCAGTTAACTGAGTAATAAGAGCCATGTCACATCAGTTAACTACCTCCAAGTATTCTACTAAAATTGAAATTTACAGAGACTTTTCTTGCTACATTTTCAACATTAATTTTGAATTTATGAAGTAATCGAAAAATATTTGTTTTAGTATTCCATTGCTTAGAATGATCAAGGACATCTCAATTTGTGTTAAAAAGGTAAGGGAGATATGTGTAAAAAGTATTGGTTGGAAAACTAGGAATCCTCCCATTGTTAATGTTGTAGGGATGATGCCATAAGTAATGCTAGCGAAATCCCCACCTAATAAGTGTGATGACCATAGTAATATAATAATGACCATTTATATTGGGAAAAATTATTATTCCAAATCCATTTCTTGACCCGAGTTTAACAATAAATGTCATGACCAAATATGAAATATAATTTATTGGACTTACTAAACTTATACCTACTCCCACTATGTTAGCACTAGTTGATCAATCTAAAATATTACTAGAATGGATTCTATAAGATGTTTTCATTTTTATTGACTCTTAGGAGTGTATTTTCGACTTTGTAGTGTTGTAACCTAAATCCTCCTTATGAGGGCGTCGTATAACCTAGGTGGACTATGGTTAGCCCCACTGATGCATTTATCAACTATATTTCGAGGTTTATGGTGATGTGTGGTGAAGATACAAAAAATAATATTTTCTTCTTCCCCACAACTGTACCAAATAGAAAATATGAAAGCCACTTGTTTGGTGGAATTTGATCCAAAGGATAATGGTGAGCAACCACACCTGACAATTCCCACAGGTTATATTAAAGTGACATAGCCCCAAGCAAATGATCAATCCACCCTAACTCCCAATATAGATCCTCCATTCTCCACCAAAACCTAAGGATAAATAAAATGTACCCCTTCCAAAGTAAACGATAAATTCAAGGAGATGTGGTGCCATCCAACTAGATCATAATGCTACCGTCCCGTAGACTAAAGTATAGGTAGACGACATGAATATAGAACCAACAAGAGTGATTACTAAAATGGTTTTGGTTTAAGAATTTATTGGATAATTATTATTATGTTTTATTTAATTCGATAGTTGTCTATACCAACATCAATATTTGCTTTAATGACTTATTGAAAATAATGTTTATTATTTAAAATATGTCTCCACATATGTTTTTCTTTGTTATATGTGTATGCTACTATTAATGTCCATCAAATTTTTTATTATAAATAACACAGTCTAGAAGTATATGATAGAAAAATTATTAATATACGATGTTTTATTCCTTTCAAATATATATATTTATAAGTGTTTATTATGATTAGTTTACATTTTATATATATATATATATATGATAATATATTTCATCTTTTGGGTTTATGATGCCATTGGGTTTATAGTATAAATCCATCGTTTTATATTATTATCCTTTATTTAAAATATAATAGTTAGTGCTTGTAATCCTTTCGTTTTAAAAATCCCTAGGATTAATAATATTGGTCATTAGGATTCGTAATCCAAAGAGTTAATAATATTAGTACCTTGGATTTATAATAATGATAGGGTCTAAAAAATAAATAAAAATAATAACAATTATTTTTAAAAATAAATAATAATAATAGCAATTATTCTTAATAATATAATATAATATAATTTTTATTTTAATAATATTACTTTTATTTATATCTGTCTATCATTATCAATATTAATATGGATGTTAAATCTATACAGTTAATGCCTATTTGGTTATTTCAACTACATTTTCTAGTATGTTTATGTATATGATTTATATAGCTTACGAGTGTGTATTAAGCACATTTATTAATTTGGTTGTGCTTTATAACCCCTTGGATTTATAATATGAATAATATGTTGCATTTTCTAATATTTTGTGAGCTTTATAATATTATTATAAGTTTATAATATAGTATAAATTAAGTTGTAGCTTATTGTGTATATCAACCACATTTAACAATGTGGTTTCGCTACTTGTCAACACTAACAACTAGTCATTTATAATTGTACAGTAAAGGGTGGATCAGTACATGGGACTGATTCTATTAATTTTAAAATAATCTGTAATTTATTATTTCTATTATTGACCATATTAAAATTATGGCTACATTCAAATTTTGGAATTTAAGAAAGTATTTAATATGATTCAACATCTACCTTCAATTTCTTCAACTACATTGTAATTTGTTGTAACACATATTTATTTCCTTTTAATACATTGTAATACTATATTAGAAATTTAATTTATTATAAAGAAATATTTTTTAATATATTCTAATAATTTAAATTTAAAATAATTTTCCTAACATAATATAATTACAATATTTTTTTTGGCTATCTCATTTTTTCATGATGATAACTACCATTAATTCTTACTATGAGTAATAATATTAATGGTTTACTCTTATCAATACTTACAAATTTTAACTTATATTAGTTAAGTAACATAACTACATTAAAAAATGTGTTTCATATAATGTTAGCTTATCTGAATGTATCGTGACACATGTTATAATTATTAGAGGTTGTATTATAGTAATACTTTGTTCACCTAATTAATAAACAACATCATTTTAAATTCTCTAGTACTAAAAAAATTCAAACATAATTCTTGAAACCATATGAAACTTTTTATTTTTTATTTTTTTTTCCATGAGAAAAAACTAAACATTCTTACATTAATCATAAAATGTCTTACACGATCTTAGTTCATGATCTAGTCAATATGCTTGTTTGTTGTCCAACAACATACCTCTAATTTTCTCTAAATTAAGTACATTGGATATCTCATCAAATTTGAAAGAGAAAAAATTACTTTTAAATGTTTCTACAAACTTTCACATATTACAATTTAACTAGATTGTGTTATACTTTGGATAGCATAACACATAGTTGTTTCAATTTCCAATAGAATTGAATCATACACCTTATAAGTGAGAAAAACAAATTAATATAGTTCTTGGCCCTATATAGTTGCAGCTAGAGAATATGAACACAAATTAATCGTTATTATGTATTGTAAATGCTACTTGATATTATATTGAAATAACTATTTTCCACTCAATTATGCACAACTTCGCAGGCTTACTAGTTTTTGTTTCTTGTAGATCCCACCTAATATTAAACTCGTGAAAGATTTCTACTGAAATCATTTGCAATTTTGCAGACTTCATATTATATTGAAGTTATATTGAAGCAACAGGTTCACTCAAATTCTGTGCAATTGTACAGGCCTCCTAGAATATGAATACACTATTATTTTTTTCTGGCACTAGTGAATCACATGTGTAGCCTGTCACTATGTAAGCTAGGTCCCTGAGGTCCCTTATTAGTGAACTAATAGTAGTTGCGCATCCTTGAAGATGAAAGATAAGATTCTGTGCAATTGTACAGGCCTCCTAGAATATGAATACACTATTATTTTTTTCTCGGACTAGTGAATCACATGTGTAGCCTGTCACTATGTAAGCTAGGTCCCTGAGGTCCCTTATTAGTGAACTAATAGTAGTTGCGCATCCTTGAAGATGAAAGATATCCTATCACGATGTAATATAGGTCCCTCATATTCCTCATTAGTTAACTGATAGTGGTTGTGAATCAGTGGAGAAAAAGGATCTCCGCTTAGACCTCACACATTCCAAGTTCACTCTCCTCAAAATTCTTAGATAAAATACTGTATTTACAAAGTATCAAAATTTCCGCCTTAAATTCAAATTGAAATTGAACCACATTCCAAAAACATAGGACCAGAAAAAGCCTGTGCCAAGATTATTTCATAAAATACGTACTATTTACCATTTACCATATATAAAATATCAAAGAAATTCAAGCAGATTCCAAATTTACAATGAATGTGAAGATAATTTTTTTAAAAGAATCTCAATGTTTTACCTAACTGCTTTGCACGAGAATTTCAAGAAAAGCATCTCACAATTTTTCGTTATATACATTGATCCGCTCTCTTGAAAAGAATGTCAATGTTTTACCCAACAGCTTTGCACGAGAATTTCAAGGAAAAGCATCCCATGCTTTTTCGTTATATACGATGATCGGCTTCTTGAAGGATCACAACTTTTTGAAATACACGAGGGATGACATGGAAATAGATGAAGTTGTTATTGAAGGTAAAAAAATAAATACGGTCTATTATATTGAATGCGTGGACAACAAAAGCAGAAGACCACAAAGGGCCTGCGCCATGATTACGTTATTGACTATCAAAATTTCCGTCCTAAATTCAAATTCAATTTGAAAGCTGAAAATTGCAATTTTGCGGCGACGTGGATAGATGACTTGGTTTCCAATTTTTCCCTACGTGGATAGAATTTCAAGATGTTCAAGAAATGCATCTCAGGCTTTTCTGTTTAGACGTTGATCCGCTCCTTAAACGGATCACATCTTTTTTGATATACAAGATGGATGGCCTGGGATCCGCTCCTCCTTAAACGGATCACATCTTTTTTGAAACACACGATGGATGGCCTGGGATCCGCTCCTTTAACGGATCACATCTTTTTTGAAATACAAGAGGAATGGCCTGGGATCCGCTCCGTCAACCGATCACAGCATTTTTGAAATACATGAACGATCGCCTAGGATCCGCCGCTTTAACTCTTTGGGATCCGCTCTTTTAACTCTCTACTGGTTCCTCTGTTTCTGTCTAAATTGTGCATATCTGTGCAGTGTAGCATTGAAATACAAGAGGGATGGCCTGGGATCCGCTCCGTGAACGGATCACAGCTTTTTTGAAATACAAGAAGGATGATGTGGGATCCGCCCCTTTAACTCTCTAGGATCCGCTCCTTTAACTCTCTGTTGTTTCCTCTATTTCTGTGTAAATTGTGTCTTTGTATCTGTACAGTGTAACATTTCATGAAGAAGAGCATAGATGTTTCATCATTTGCATTTGCAGTAAAATGCCTCGTCGTCTTGTGTAGGATATTTGATTGTATTTGAAGTGGAAGTGCTTCGTGTCTGCGAGTCTATGCGTGTGGGTTTGTCAGAACTGATGTTATTCAAATCTGAATTCGACCAAGAAGATCAGCGAATGAATGAAAGTTGACATAGGGATGCATGGAGTCGATGTCGGTAGCAAAGGCACATGAAATACACACTTATATCCTCTATCTCTCTTTCTTTTCATTGTCTTTTCCATTGATGGATTCTTTCATTGTCTTTTGCATTTGATTGCTTCTTTTGTATTGATTTATTCATTCATATACCTGTGGGTTTGTCCTTCTATTTTGTTAGAATGGATGTTATTTAAATCTGAAGTCAACCAAGAAGATCAGCGAGTAAATGAATGAAAGTCGACTCAGGGATGGATGGAGGTATACACGGCAGAGCGTTAGCAGTGATATTGGTTACAACCATGATTGAAAGGTATGTTTCTTTTATTTATTCTCCCATTTTGGTTGCATAGATTAGAGTAGAATTTCCATTTTTCATGTCTTTTGTTTCTATTACAATTCTTCCTTCACTAACTTTGTGACCCAATGTTTTTAATTCTTCCTCACTACTTACGTGGCCTAATTTTTTAAAATATTTATGCTCTATTGTTATTGCTCCCTATTTCATTAATCTCTTATCTACTTGTCTTTTAATCTTAATTGTTATTCAACAATCCCATTAATTCCTCTTAATTTTTCTCTTATCTACTTGTCCTTTAATCTTAATTGTTATTCAACAATCCCATTAATTCCTCTTAATTTTTTTGTTTTCTTTCTATTTTCTAAATTTGTTCTTGGTCACTAATCCTTTAATCTTAATTGTTATTTAGCAATTCCATTAATTTCTCATAATTTTTTTTGTTTTCTTTCCATCTTCTAGATTTTTTCTTTGTTCTTATGGCATTAATTACTTATTAATAATCTAATGTTATCATTGGATTCTTTTCCTTAGTTTTGATAATCAACTCCATTAATCTTATTGCAATGTTCTTTGTCATAAAGCCTCACTCGCTCCTTTTCCCACAATATCTGGGGAAAGCTTCTTCGTGTTTGAGTCTTTTTTGTCAAATCTAGTGTTTGAGTCTTTTTTTGTTGAAATCTTGTAGTGGGAAATTTAAAAAATCCTTCCTGGGCATTTTGGCATATTTCCAATCCAATCCTTGGGAAACATAGAACGTGGATGAAAATCTCTAAACTGCTTTGCTAGAGATAACAGCTGGAAAATGAAATTAAAACCCGATATAAAACATTGAAAATTCAATGGAATATAAATAGGATTTTAAAACTATATCTATTTATTGCATGTAAGTTAAGTCGCATGCATATAGAATCAATGCAATTGATTATTAAGAGGCTTCAATTTATAAATTTCATAGATAATTATTGCTCTTTTTTATTTTATTTGGTCAATATTGTAATTTAATGATTTATTTAAAAGAAATTTTACTTTTAGAATATGTTTCTGTTTATTATATCCATATCATAAAGTGTAATGTGTATTAAATTTTTGTATGAAAATTATGTAGCTAAGAAGTTTAGTTTAGCTTAGCCAAATTATTAATTCAATGTTAGTCAGTTATATATATAAAGTTTATTAGTTTAAGTTTTATAATTTATTATTGAAATATCTATATTTATATATGTAGAAGAATGAAAATTGTTATTTAAATTAGGTTGTGATTTTAGATTTATTAAATATTAGCATTCATGTAATTTAAATTTTTTGTTTATTAAAAATATTTTCCTAAATTTTACAATTAATGAAATATTTGTATTTTTTTAAATTTTGATCAATTTAGATTTTTGGGAAAGTAAAAGTTGGCATGAATTTTCTGGACTGCTACACATATCTTGATTATCTTCTTCAAGTGGTTACGAAGTAGTTTCTTCCCACTATCATCATCCCCTGCTTTCTTAAAAGGATCCAATGCCGCTTCTTCCATAAGATTTTCAATATCCTAGGTTTTACTTCACTTATATTTTTAGGGAAGATTTCCATTAGGGTAAAGTAAATATTTAACTTATTCAATATTGAATTATATTCAATTATTTATTTTTTTGCAAATTGGATGATATAGAATAATTTATTTCTGAGTAGAATTGTTTTTGTTTATGTGATATGATGGTTGTGTTTTTGCTAATTAGATAATATGTGTAGATATTTTTTGCAAGTTCAATTTGTATAAAATTATTTATGTATTTGTTTTATTATTTCTTAGGTTATATAATGATTGTGTTTCTTAAGTAATATCATGATTATTCATTTCCAATTGATAAGATCCTTTTGTTTGCTACATGATGTGGATTATATATGTTAGATGATATGATTAAGATACCCATGATTATGTTTTTTTTGTTAAATGACATCCTAAATTAGGTTGTTGGATGATATGATGGTGATAGTGAGAATGAGAGAGATAATGAGAGTAAGGAGCGTGGGAGAGAGAGGGAGAGGGAGCGAGAGAGGGAGTGGGCGTGTGGTAGGAGGGGGATAGAGAGAGAGAGAGAGAGAGTGAGACAGAGAGAGAGAGAGAGAGAGAGTGGGGGTGTGGTATTAGGGGTAGAAACAGAGAGAGAGAGGAGGGGAGGGGGAGAGAGAGAGTGAAACAAAGAGAGGGGAAGGGTGGCAGAGGGAGAGGGAGAGATAGGGAGATAGTGGGAGAGATATGAAGAGAGGGAGAGGGAGACCGAGAGAGGGAGGCAGGCAGGGAGAGAAGGGGTGGTAGGGGGAGTGATGGGAGGGGGAGAGAAAGGGTGGGAGATTTAGGGATAGAGGAGGATAGGTTGAGTGAGAGGGGGAGGTAGAGATAGGTGGGGGGAGATAGGGGGAAGGGAATAGAGAGGGGGAGGGGGAGAGGGAGAGAGAGTGGAAGAGGGATAGTGGGAGGGGAAGAGAATGGGAGAGGGAGAGGTAGACAGAGAGGGAGAGGGGGAAGGGAAAGGGATGAGGAGAGGGGGAGATAGGGAGAGGGAGAGAGGAAGGGAGGGAGAGGCAAAGGGGAAGTGCTGGGGAGAGAGAGGGAGACAGAGATGGGGAGGGACGAGGAGATAAAAGGGTTGGGAGGGAAGAGACGCAGGGAGAGAGAGTGAGGAGGAGAGGGAGATGGGGGAGGGAGTAGGAGAGGGAGAAGAGGAGAGAGATATGGTGGAGAGAGGAGGATCAGGTCAGGGAGAGGGGAAGGGAGAGAGAGAGAGAGAGGAAGGGAGATGGGGAGGGGGAGATAGGGAGATAGTGGGAGAGAGAGGGAGAGGGAGAGGGAGAGAGAAAGAGGGAGGGGGGGGAGAGTGAAGGGGTTGTAGGGGTAGTGATAGGAGGGGGAGAGAAGGAGTGGGTGATGGCGGCGAGAGGAGGATATGGTGAGGGAGAGGGGGAGGTAGTGATAGGTAGGGTGAGAGACAGGGAGGGGAAAAGAGAGGG
>APFE030446627.1:17600-38088 GCA_000404065.3 Pinus taeda
TTTGTCATACCATTAGAGCTTATTATCTTTCTCGGTTTCCCTGCAATACCCCTTAATTCAACTTCCTTTCCTTCCGTAGAAAATTTGATGAAAAAGTTCTTGAAAATTAAAAGCTATTGTACCCAAGGATTGTAGCCATTGGACTCCTAGTACAACATCAGCACCTCCCATTGGAATGGAAAGCATTGGGCTAGTCAATACATATTCTCCCATGGATAGCTTGATATTATGTCACTTTCCAGAGTAATTTATTGTTCCTCCATTTGCAACCATCACTTGACACTCTGGTGCTAGATATAGGAAGAAATTCAATTATTTTTCTACCTTACAATGAATAAAATTTTGGGTACTTCCTGAATCAATTACCACTATTACTTTTTTCTTCTTGATTTATCCTTCTATCTTGGTGGTTTGAGGAGTGGTAATTATAGATAATGCATTACAAGATATGGTTAGATTCATTTCTTCTTTATCTAGGCTTTTGTCTTGGAGTATATCCTCTTCCTTTGACCTTTCTTGCTCCTTTTCTTCTTCCTTTTCACAATCTATGTAGAATAATTTCTTCTCAGCACACTTATGACCTTTAGTGTATTTTCTATCACAACTGTAACAAAGCCCTTTTTCTCTTTTTTCTTCCAATTGTTGTGGTCTCAAACTTATAGGTTGTGGAAGGCTAGGGGTAACAACACTTCCATCTTTATAGTTGTGACTAGTATGCTTCCTGGTTGCCAATAATTTCTTCCATTTTTCTGCTAACTTGAATGCCTTCTCTAATGAAATCAAGTTCCCAAAGGTGAACATCATGTTGGATATTATCCTTTAAAGTCCCTATGAACACATCAATCCTATGCTCCTCTGGAATATTTTTTACCCTTATGTTCAATTTTTTGAATTCCTCAATGTGCTCCATTTTTGAACCCTTTTGTTTGAGACTTATCAATTGGCTATAAAAAGTGTTTCTTTTTTTATCCTCATAATGTGTTGTGAATTCTTTCGTAAAAATTTCCCAAGTGATAATTTGTTATGAGAGAAAAACTATTGATACCATACAAACTGATTTGGTTCCAAATATAAAGTTGCAATACATACCTTTTGTGTGTTTTACACATTATTGAGATTGAAAAATTGCTCCATCTGTAATATCCATGTTGCAGGATCCTTGCCATCAAACTTCCTCATATCGATTTTTGGAATAGGTCTTCGATCCAACATTAGAGTCTATGGAATCATGATTAACATTTCTTTTGTTCTCATCATGAGTTTCCTTTACTACCCTTTCACTATTACTGACCATTTCTTGTGGCAACTTATTCATATTTATCTTCAATTCTTCCATGTTTGTCTTCAAATTTATCTTCAAATCGTCCATCTTAGCTTCCATGTCATTCATCTTAGCTTCTACGCATTTCTTTAAACAATCCATATTAGCTTCTACGGATTTCTTTAAACCATCCATCTTAACTTCTACATCTTTCTTTAAACCATCCATCTTAGATTCTGTTCCTTTTTGTGCAAGTGACACTTGTTGCACTTGGTCTCGTAATTTTGATATATCATGTTGCATTTCTTCCTCTTCTTCATGAGTCATGCTAGAGATTTTAGGTTTCTTACTAGGTGTTTGCATTTTCTTTCCTCGGGGCATCAATTACCGATAATAATTCTTTACTATGCCCTTTGAATTCCTTCAAACTAATTTTTCGAACCAAGCTTATGCAAAAATTTAAAAAAAGCTACACACCGTTTTTCACTTTGTAGGAGCTCGATATTGAATCTGATGTATCTCTGTAATTTTAGATCATCTAGTTCTGAAATTGTGATCTATAGTAGCCCTCTGTGTCCTCTTTCCAATGCCACCAATCTGATCCAAATTGGATTCTCCAAGAAAGATTTATGCACAATCTCCCAAGATGACCTGATTATATACCTTTCCAGAAGAGCAAACTTGTATGAAGTGTCACGTGTCACTGTTCCAACCTTTGGCACTAAAAAATATATACAAGCAATCAAATTCCATCCTTTTCCGTACCTTCTAACAAAATTTCAATCTGATGCTTAGAGAGAAAATTATGACGATTTCCCCCAGGTCACT
This sequence comes from Pinus taeda, assembly GCA_000404065.3. Taxonomy (NCBI): domain Eukaryota; kingdom Viridiplantae; phylum Streptophyta; class Pinopsida; order Pinales; family Pinaceae; genus Pinus; species Pinus taeda. The sequence goes on from APFE030446627.1 coordinate 19,690, forward strand.
TGTTTGGAATGTAATTCAGGAGTCTGCAAGAAGACCAACTTCCTTAGATCATATCTCCACAAATATAGCGCAAAAAGCTCTGAAATTTGATTCCGAGATTCAATGTGATTTCATCTCAAATGGGTTTTCTTTTTTTGCTTCTGAAACTTTGTAGAAAAAAGTTATAGTGAGAATTCCATGATGACCTATTTGGAGCAGTGAAACCCTAGAATCCAAAGCTCTGATACCAAATGTTATGAACTAGCTCACAAAAAGATAGAAAAGATAATTGAGCACCTTAGAATTTAGCCTCTTCGAGGGGGCAACCTCCTTTACATTACACAAATGAACAATTCTTGGATGATTCAATTGACAAAACCTCCTTTCTATATATAGGAATATAGGGAGTCATAATATAACCCAGCCGACCTAACAATAATAATATAAAGCCACAAAAATAACAATAGAGGGATTCTATGGGGCACAGTAATAAAAATATGGGGACAATAGGGGCACAACAATATTAATAAGGGATACAACTAAAATAGTAATGGGGTAATCACTAGTATTATAGGGACCTATCACTTTCCCTTGTAGACCTTCTTAGAGCGGCTGGTTGCTGAACTGGTTCAGAAACTTGAACTGGTTCAAAAGCTTCAATGGCTTCCTTTCTGTCTTCAACAAATTTTTCTCTAGAAGTAACTCCTTCTTTTCGATTATCACTGAAAGGTCTAGCCTCCAACTGAACTTGTTGATTTGGCGATACATGTTCTTGTTCAATTATTTCAACATTTGTTTTTAAAAGAGAGGATTCATCAAATGTTACATCTCCACTAATGACTATCTTCCGCAATGTAGGATCCCATAGCCTATATCCTTTCACTGCATAGTCATACCCAACAAAGATATAACATTTCGACTTTGGATCTAATTTTGAACGCTAATTTTTCAGAATAAGAGAATAAGCATCACAGCCAAATATCCTCAAATGTGAATAGTCAAAAGACTGACCTGTCCAAACCTCTTCAGGAATTTTACAATCAATTGCTACTGAAGGTGATCTATTAACTAAATAACAAGCAGTAGATATTGGTTCTGCCCACAACTCCTTTTGCAAGTTAGCATTGCTGATCATACTTCTGGCTCTTTCCATAAGTGTCTGATTCATACACTCAGCAACACCATTTTGCCGAGGAGCATAAAAAACAGTTTTGTGTCTAATAATTCCCTCATCCTTACAGTATTGTTCAAATTCAAATGAAGTGAACTCACCACCATTGTCAGTTCTTAAAAATTTAATAGATTTGCCTGTTCTTTTCTCTACCATTTCTTTAAATTGTTTAAAGACATTGAATACATCAGCTTTATTTTTTAGCATAAAGACCCAAACTTACATGAGAAATCATCAATAAACGTTAAAAAATATAGAGCATCTCCATATGAAACATCAGGGGATGGTCCCCATAGATCAGAATGAATATAGTCTAAACATCTTTACTATTATCATTTCCAACTTTAAATCTCTGTTTACACTGTTTTCCACACACACAATGTTCACAGAAATCTAAAATCAAGGATTTCAGATGAGGAAGAGATTTACGTCTCATCATTATCTGAAGACCTTTCTCGCTCATATGACCTAATCGCTGATGCCATAGACAAGTATTGCTTCTTCCTTTTCTGACGCAACTGCTACTTCACTAACCTGAGTATTTCCTTTTAACCTATAAAGATTTCCAACCTTTTCTGCTTTCATAACCACAAGGGCTCCTTTAAAGAAATTCAAGACACCATCCTAACGTGTAAACTTATAACACTCCCAAAGAAATCAATTTTTTCTTCAAATCTGGTACATGTCTAATACTAGTTAATGTTCTAACTGTGTTATCATACATCTTAATCCTGATATCTACCATCCCAAAAATTTGACATGACACATTATTACCCATAAACACAGAACTACCGTTTAAATTTTTATACGAAGTAAACCAATTTCTATGTGGGCCCATGTGATGAGAAGCACCAAAGTCTAACATCCAACTATCTAAACCCTGAGAGACATTACATTCAGGTGAAGTTTCATCTATCATACATAATTCTTCAACAGATAAAACTTCATATATCATACCTGAATCGACCTGATTCACTTCCTTCTTCAGGTTATCAGATTCCTTTCATTTCCAACAGTGTTTCTTCAACTGTCCAACTTTATTGCATTGCCAACATTTTGCCTTACACTTCTTACCCTTCGATTTAGATTTGGAAGACCCCCTTAGTTTTTCTCCTCTTTCCTTTCAGTGTCCTCTAGCTACCATGGCTTCTGATGCAACTGTTTCAGTATTGGATTTCCTTTGTAATTCTTCAGACAGGAGAGTTCCCATGACTGATTCAAACTTCAAAGAATCAACAGTTCTCAAGTTGATTGAAGTTATGAAATGATCCCATGATTCAGGCAGAGAACATAGCAAGGTTATGGCTTTATCTTCTTCCTGTATTTTAACTTCCATATTTGTTAATTGACATATAAGTGTATTAAAAACATTCAAATAATTTGCAACGCTTGAACCTTCTTTCATTTGAAGACTATATAACTGTCTTTTCAAATAAATTATGTTGGTTAATGACTTTGTCATATAGAGTTTCTCTAGTTTTCCCCACAATCCTCAAGTTGTAGTCTCTTCAACAATATTGAAGAGAACTTCATCTGCCAGGCATAACCAGATGGTACTGAGAACTCGTGAATCCATGTCCTCCCAGTCTGAAGTAGTCATGGTTGCAGGGTTCTTAGCTGCGCCATACAATGCCTTGTGCAACCCTTGTTGCATAAGCAAATCCATAACCTTCAGTTTCCAAAGAGAAAAATTGCTCTTTCCAGTGAATTTCTCCACCTCAAATTTTGCATTCGACATCTTGGCCATTTTTCTAGGGTTTCAGTCTTCACTCTGGGGTTTTTCCTTTTCAAAAAATAGTCTCAGCATTTGAACTAGGGTTTATCTGTTTTTTTTTCTTAAAATAACCTTAAAAATAATTCCCCAAAACAACCCTTGGACATATTTTTATTTAACAAAAAAAAAAACTCAATTTTCTTTTCTTCAAAACAGATCACCCCTTGATTATCCACAACTTTCTAGGAGAAAAATAATTTTTGAAACAAAAGTTTCTCTCAAATTTAACCAAAAAAAAAAAAACCTTATCTAGCATGCAGATCTAGTAGCATTGTTGGCGGAAACTGTGGCAACGAACATGATGAGGTTCTAGCAGCGACTCCACAGTTTCTTCCTCACAAATAGATGGCTCTGGACACAGAGATTTTTGTCTTTATGCAGGCCACCCTTCCTTCACACACAGGGTTTTGGGCGTTCTGGTCTTCACGTAGGTGGATGAGTTTCCCTCCTCGCGCAAGTAGATTCTGAATTCTTCCCCTGCAATATTCACACAGGCAGACCACCCTTCCTTCACACAGACGATTTTGGAATTCTAGGCTTCACGTAGGCAGACCACCCTTCCTTCACACAAAGGGTTTTTGGCATTTTGGTCTTCACGCAGGCAGATGAGTTTCCCTTCTCACACAGGCAAATTTTGGATTCTTCCCCTGCAATCAGCAGACATCCTCCCTTTTCTTGGCTGGTCCATGACAGGTTTGCTGGTCTGGACAACGATTGCAATTCACGCAAGCAACATTCTTCAATTCACGAAGGCTCCCTTTTCTCCAGCAACGGGCTAGTATATATGTGACAACTTTTAATCAGCACGCAAATTAATGAGCTTCCACTCTACGCATCCATAAACCTCCCTTCACACAACAATGTGCTCGCCTTCATGCAGAGCCTCCACACTAACTTGGATCTGATACCATTTTTTGTATCAATATGGAAATAATGAAGAAAAGAAACTAAACAAATTCAGTTATACATTGACCAAGAAAAGAAACTGAATTCAAACACATGCAAATAGACACACAGGATTTACGTGGCAAAACTTCGACAGGGTGTCAAGGAAACATCCATGGGGCAAGGGATTGGAATCTCTATTAACTCAACAATGATTCTCCATGATTACATTTCTCGAGCATTCACTAGTTTTATACTAGCCACCTCTGTTACATAACTGCTATTTCGGTATAGAACTAACTAGTTGCATTTTAACCAAAATTACATAATTCGTTGTCAAACTAACAAAAAATAAAGCACAACCTCCATTTTCTTCTACAAAATTCTTGAACCATGGCTGCCAATGGGTTCAGTAGTTCGTGTGTTTATTTCGCATATCAATGCACCGTTTCCAAAGAACGAACTCACCGATGAAGTAAATCTGGTTTGGATGGAAGAAAACTATTGGGACATAATTTTTCACCATGGAGAAGAACAAACAATTTATCGATTGCTTTTTTATTCTTTCCCAAGAGGGGCCAAGGTTGCACAATAGGTTATGGCGACAAGGGATAATATGTGATTGCAATAGAGAGAAACCCACTGGTTATCAAGGAAGTCTCTGAAATTGACTTTAAATCTCTCTAGGAGGAATGATTTGTTTCCCATCACTTGTGAGTTGGTTGATGCCAATCTTAGCATGATTGTACTGAAGTCAATCTGCAAAAAATCTTGTGCCAGTAGTGACTTATATAACAAGCATCAAAATTGCAAATGAAAGGTGGATCTAATTTGGATAACTCATTTTCAAATTAAATGGAGTCCATATTATAGTTCACCTAGAATTTTGGCAGCCACAAAACAAAGAACACAGCTAAAAGATCGAGAACAATTATATCGGATATGTTGCAAGATGTCATTGTCTCCTATGAAACTTCTCCGATGCTACCACTACATCTAGATGCATTTTCTCCCATCAAATTCCTCCAGCAGGGACTACCAGTACATCTGCAGTTAGTCCTTTTTTATATTATTATTACGCTTTAGATAAACATTTGGTTTATATGTGACCTTTCATCAATATAATATAGTGTTTATTTAGTTCATACTATAGAATAACTTTTGTTTAGTGCTTTGTTGGTTTACAAAATGTGGTGAGTATGAGTTTATATAAGAGAAATAGTGTTTTTTTTAATGAATTACAGGAGGAGATGTTATAGATATGAACCAAATCATAAGTATTCAAAATAGAGGTATGCCTGACCATTGCTAAAAAATAATTCTTGGAAATTTCACATGATATGCGGTTATAGTCTATGTACACATAGAGATAGAGATATGAAACTGAGAGTAGTTCTATTGTAGATGGTGCAAATTTTCCCTTAGCTTATGTTGATTTTTGATTCCCTGAAAATTTGATAATGAGATAGATAAGGGCACCATCAAATAATTGACCACTCTCATGCCCATATGATTCCCAAATATTCAGGGAATCAATAATTGACATAAAGATGCCCGAAAATTTCAGGTAAAGAAAAATCAAACCCTTTACCTATCTTATGTCTAACTCGGATTACCTAAATATTACAAAATGTAATTGAGACATAAATATGAAGCGGATCTCCTCGGAACCTGTCAAAATTTTACATTTAGGACAACATGGTACTTATTCTAGTGGAGCTATTCAAAACTTATTGAACATTTGTAATTGTAAATTTTAAATATGTCACTGCATTCAAGTGGTTGTAATGGTGTGTTACATAGTTTGTTTGCCTCATCTAATATCATAAATTTGTGCTTTAGATTTAATATAGGTTCACAGAAAGCTTGTGTTTTCCAAATTTATCCCTTCCTAAAAGTGAAAAAAAATTATTCATAATTTTCTTTAAATGTTATTTTCGTAGTATCTTTGATTATGATTATTTTATTATTATTTATATATGTATGTATTTAAAAAAAAAAAAAAAAAATTATTTATCTAATTTTATTTAGAAAATAATTATTTTTAAAGTATGTAGTATGTTTTTAAATTAATAGATATTTCAATATTAAATATATATAATTAGACGTCTGTATTTTAGAAGAGTTTTTAGAATTTTAATTTCATTAATGATAACGGTATAAATTAATATGTTTATAGATGTATAGATATTAATCTATGACAAATATCAAAATACATACTTTATGATAAATATCACATTATTAAGATGAAAAACATTAAAAGTACATTACTATTTTTGAGATAAATCTCAACCTTCTATTTATGATTATTACTAGAATATTGAGTGGAGGTTCAATCCTTATCATCCACCTAATAATTATTGATGATTGAATCAAAATTCTAAAATCTCTATTTGAAAAGAGATATGCCTACTAGTGGATACTATGGATTTAACCTCCATGAAACAATAGTAACATATATTAAAACTTGAGATTTATCTTTACCTTCTAATTAAACTTATTAATTAAAATTGTCATCTAAAAATGAGTTATGTATTTTTTGGGATGTGCTATTAGTAATCCATGTTATTGGCTCATTGTCTCGTCACTAAGTATATTTAAAGGTTAAGAATCTCCATGATAATATGGTGTGAGTCTTAGTGGTTAAAAATAGGTTGCGGGGTTTTTTAAATGTATATGTGTTAAATTCTTATATTTTTCTGTGATAATGAAAAATAATAACAATAATAATAATAATTTAAATTAAAGTTATAATTTAGTGGTTTTGTTTGGTGTGGGAAATGTGAGATGTATTATGTGGCAATCATTTTTATTCATACCGACTTTTACCATGAATCTACTAATCCCCCATAGAGATCCAATCTCTCAACTTGTAAACCTCTTTTTGAGTGCGTTTGGTGGATAAATTGATTTTGCAGAAAAACGTAATCTCTCAACTTGTAAACCTCTTTTGGAGTGTGTTTGGTGGATAAGTTGCTTCTGCAAACAAAAATAATCTCCCTAGACTTAGTGGCTTAGTGTAGAGACAACCAAGACAAAACTACAATGTTGTTTCTTAGATATGTCCGAAATATGAAAGGAAAAGTTGTTTAAAATCCAATGAAAGCTTCCTCCTTCTATTTACTTGTTAAGCTCCAACTCCAATTTCTAAAGGTTAAAGTGGAACCTACAAATCATCCAAAACATGGCATAACTTTTAGGAGAAGTAGTAAACTTTTGTATTAATAATGACAAGAAAATATTACAACCCTTTGTAGGCCTTGACTTTGTGAATCTCTCCCACCTATCCTATCCTTCCTTTGCCACAATGGTAAGCTTTCAATCACCTCTAAAACACATATATGGATCGTGGATCTCTAAAAAAAATGAGAAGCATAAAGACCTAATTCCTCCAAAAGCCAATCCACACTCTATGGTAGAGGCTATATTTATATGGTAAATGATGTGGTTTTGGATTTACCATTCTAGGACTTAGATCCATATTAGAGTGAGGTAAGTTATAGGAGATAATATATAAGAACTCAATAGTAGGAGTTTGATATCAAATCCAATAGTAAATCGTTAAAGCTACTCCTAAAGTTTCTAGAGAGAGATACTTCGAAATTATTATTTTTTTTTCCTCATTTCCAAGTGTCCATCACACTTTTTGTTAAAGAAACTTGCTTCGACTAGCACAGTTTCCATGTGTGCAACCTATGCCATCATAGTTTGTCAAGGAAGTAAGTGTGATGGGGCCTTAAACTAGGGTTTTCGGTTAATATAAAGTAGGGTTTTTGTAACTTCTCTAAAGGGAATGTGGTTTGCATATCAGGGGATGATTGCAAAGTGTAAATGGATTTGCAAAGCGTAAATGGATGGTGATAGATCTAGGTTCAGTAGGCCATATGTTTGAATGCGAAAAAATGTTTCCTCTATATTCTTGGTGGATCTATCTTTAAGATGGATCTATGATAGTTTTGAGCAAAAAACACTAATAAAATGTTTGGACACTAAGAACTTTTTTATTTTTACTCATTTTATATAAATGTTGAATTATTTCTTATTAATATTATTTATGATGTTACATCTCAATTCATATTAAACTCGTTGAATTACATGTATTCCCTAACACACTTGAATTAGAAGGAACCTCCCCATAATATCTATATATATATAATATTATAATAATATATATATAATATTATATATATATATAATATATATATATAATATGAAATGAAAATTGAATATTTGAATTATGACCAAATCAAACCTTTTTCTGCTTATTAATATCTTTTAAATATTATATAAACAAATCCAATAAAAGAATGAAATAAATTACACATCTCCCCTCCCTCAAGTGAAAATATATTTTTTTAAATTTAAAATTACTATTTTTTTCTTTAAAACTAGCACAACCATGTAAATTAAATGGCTAGTAAATTCTCAATCTATAATAAGCATTAAATAATGCATTATACATCCCACGTTGCTAAAATTAAATCTAACCTAGATCCATATTTAATTTGGATCTTCCAATCATCCTAGATCTAGTGTAAATTATGATCTACCAACCACCTTAGATATAGCTTAAATCTAGAGCCAAAATGGATAAGTGAGGAGTTAAGATTGATCTAGGGTAGTATTCTTACATTCATAATGGATTTACTCAAGTGGTTAATTAAGCTTCATTCATCTAAGAGACTCATTCTATAGCACATTATGAGAGAGAAGTGTAATTGCGTCTATGCTAATTTGGAGTTGACACGTGTCTCATAAAAAAATACATTAAATCAATGATTATACATATTTGGGTAGTTTTAATTAAAATCATTGTGGAACATCAATAATCTCATTCTCATTACATTCATTTGGTTGGTTGTTAATATTACAATCGAGTACGAAAAACATGTAGTAGAAATATTTCACTCTTACTTTTTGAGTTATAAGTAAAATATTACTATGTCTATGTTAAATAATATAAATTTATATAACTTATAAAAATAATGTAATTAAAATTTTATAAAAAATTCGAATCCTTTTATAAATATTTCAATATAAACTTAGATAAAACATTACAATCCAGTATGAAAATGGTAAAAATATTTCTCTCTTACTTTTACTTTTGGAGTTATAAAATAAAAGATTACTAGGTGTATTAAATAATAAATCTTATATAACTTTAATAGGTAAATTTAAAAGTAATAAACAATACTTACATTAACAAGTTAAAATAGTAATAACAAAAAATTAATGTCATCCATAAATAAAATACTTCAATTTTAAATTTTAATTTACATCAAACTTTATACAATCACATAAAGAATTGAAAGGAAAAAAGAAAAAAAATGCTTTTTAGTATGTGGATATATGTAATTACTTCATTATGTAATATGGACTTGACAAATGTCATGTAATTAATTAAAACGTATTCTTAACCAAAAAACACAATGTAGACCTTAAATAAAATATTTCAAATTCACCTTTATTTTATATCAAACTTTTTATTATGAGATAAAGTAATTGAAAGTAAAAAAAAAAAATACTTTTTAATATGAGGGAGATATGTAATTTCTTCATTACTCAATATGGAGCTGACAAATGGTATGTATAAATAACATAATTGATACTACAAGAGGTTAGTTTATCCATATTCGGTTGAGATGTAACATTCAAAACAAAAATATATTAATACTCAAAGAAAATTATTTTATAATTTTATATCAATTATATATAGAGAAAAATAAAATAAATTTAAGTTAAAAAACTCTTAATATTTTCACTTTACAATTTTAGGGAGTTGTACAAATTTATTCCAATCTTAATATGAAGTTCATACATAATAATAATAAATGTAACATTACTCCGGGTAACCTCACATGTAAAAGCAGCAGGGAGTTAGAATTTTTTACATAAATTACCCACAATTATTTATCCAAATCACAACTCCACATTCCTCATTAACCATTAGTTATAATGTTCATTAGTACATAAAGTAAATTCCAATAGAGGATAGTAAGTTACATAACCATTGACAACCACTGTTGTAGTATATTAACATAAATTGTCTGAGGAACCTTGCATCCATTTCATGATTCCCTTAACCATATTAATTAATCACATCCTTGCATTATGATTAACACATCAAATAAGGAATCGACATCATCAAGGATTCAACACCATCAATTGGACACAATAAGCAATCACATCATTGAACACTGATATACCCTAGAAACCCCATAGAGTGAAAATAAACAAACGTTTAATTTCATTGTTAAATGCTCGTGAGGGTTTTTACCCCTCACTCAATGGCTTATAAGGGATTCCATCAATTATCCATTGTTATCAAATATTACAATGAAATATCATTAAAATGTCACATAAATAACTAAAAGCTATTACATTTTCCATGAAACCCTTTACCTACATATCACCACTCTCTACATCCTTGTGGCATGATTATTCTATCCATGTACGATTCCGAAATTTGTACTCATGAGCGTGGACCATTAGTTCTTCACCTACCACAATGTTAAACATCATTTTTCTTTGGCACAAACCACCGTCGTTTCCTGTCATTGTTGTCGTCAACAAGCTTTGGTAACAAGATTAGTTACAGTATTAATCAATCAATAATTAGTCTATTAAGCGATATTTTGACATCTACTGATGTGCATGAGTTGTAAATATATATCACAACATGCTTCTTCTAATAACGTTGTGCACACACAATTATCAAGCATGTCATAATAAATAACTAGTTCATTTATTCAAGAACATACTTGTTTTACTTTCCACAATTCTTATTCACATTAATGCATAATTCTCTTCAAAATATCAAACTCAATAGTTCTACAGATCCATGTTCCTCTTTAAAATATATAACACCATAGTTATATTTTCATACATGTAATAAACTATTGTGTCTATGTTTTTGCACATGTGTTCCTTTCACATAGTTATTTTTCAAGAACCCATCATAGTTTCTCTATCATTTATGTACAATGCTATTATGCATTTGTTTCTATGAAAGTATCATAACAAAGTCCTCATGGATTTGTTTCAACAAAGTATCATAATCAACCTTTCTTTTGCGCATAAGAACTAAGATAATAATAACGGTAACCGTTTATGCATTAAACCATGCAAATAAATCAAACTACCCAATATGCAACAACCAAATCCATACCTTTTAACTCACCAAAACATGTAACTTTTGCGAACTCTTGCAAATGGATTAACACCATTAACTTATCTTTCATGCATAAAAAGATATGTCCTTTCCAAAGAAGGTTCCTATGACTTATCTCTGTGCATTTTATCTATGCATAGGTTATTATATTTTCCTTAACTTTCATGCATAAAAAGATATGTCCTTTCCAAAGAAGGTTCCTATGACTTATCTCTGTGCATTTTATCTATGCATAGGTTATTATATTTTCTCATGTCTAAGTACGGTTTTTCAAGAGAACTCTCTACCCATGAGAATATTTCACAAATTACCCTCTTTAATCTTTATTCACTTCTAGGAAATGGATTACTAAATCCCTTTTTAAGAAAAGAGAATTCATCTTATCTTTTCTTAATAAACACATATGCATGTTATATAAAGACAATAAATGTTTACTTATCTTTTAATGTTGAATATATATATAGTAACCATCTTTTCCTATATATAGTAATAATAACCTTCAACTACATGTAGTAAAATATTTTCTCTACTAAGAAAATATATATATAATAATCAATATTAATCTTTTCTTTACAAGTGGATTATATAACCTTAATCTCATGTAGTAATATATTAAATTACCCATACTAAGGTTATTTAAGTAAAAACCCTCTTTAGGTTATTCAAGTAAAAACCCTTTTTAGGTTATTCAAGTAAAAACCCTATTTTCTTTACCAAGAGGAATATATAATCTTTATTTACATGTACTAATATATTTTCTTTGCGAAGAAAATATAAAACAAAAATCTTTCTTTGCCAAGAAAATATAAAACAAAAATCTCCTCAAGAACTTTAGATGTCTCATGCATCTCTTCTCAAGACGATATCTTGGGTACTTAGCAAGAACCTTGTGTAATTTATCCCAAAGAAATAATAAAGCTACTTATCTTTTAACACTCTCAAGAAAATCACGAAACTACTTAGCTTTTATAGTGCTATGTGCATAAACTAAGTAATAAATATTTCGGCGAACTTATATCCCTACAATATTTTAATACATGGAAACTTTGAAATACCTCGCAATCATAACCTAACTATACTTTGTGCACCAAAATAAATAATTTACTTTAAAGAACATGGAAATTATTAACCATAACTTTCTATGTAAGAGAATAACTTATCTTTTCAGTTGTACCACCAAGAAGCTATCCAAACTGCAGACAGATCTATATCTCCAAAAACCCACAATGTAGATTCGAAGGTAAACAACAAACTCGAGACCCACGTGATCAATGAGGTCCGACTCGCGCGCATCCAACTGAGAAAACATATGTACGCTCTATAGTCCAAGTTTACAACTTACACATAGTTGATACTCCTCTGGTTCCAATACAATTTCGGAAGGTAAACTCTCTCGTTCATCAACTGCAACCTCAGAAACACAAATGCCAATAGATGAGAAACGCAAATGACAACAGAAATGCATGACAGTCAAGAGATTTTCCACTCCTGCCACTGCAATACCTCGCACACTCGCCATCTTCCCCTTCCTTCACATTTTCTCTTTCACGATTAATTCATCTCCATCCGTCTCCAGAGGGAATACATGCATAAGACGAAGAACTAAAACCCCCAAGCCTCCTCTGATTTCCTTCCTTTCTTGATTTTATCCTTATTTAGTTTTCACGGAAATCAAGAATCAGTTTTGTAACTGATGCCTAACTTTAGAATTACTATTCATAATTGTTTGATTTTACGCAGAGTTATTTTAGGGATGTTACAAATAATAAGGTTTAATGTGAGTTAAAATTTATATATATAGAGTATATGTATATATATATATATATATGTGTGTGTGTGTGTGTTGGCGTGTGTGTTAATTTTGAACTTAGTAAACTATTTCAATAGTGAAAAGCAAAAAGTAATTAAAGGTGATTACTTTTTCTTAATAATAAGGAAATGTGTAATTCATTTCAATTTTTTATTATAAATATTAATAATAATAAAATATTCAAAAATAACAATTTAACAATGGAATATTACACATGGTTTATATATAGAGAAATAAAAAAAACCACTATAGATCCATCTAAATCAAGGATTTATCAAGCACTAAAATGGATTAAATATCTTAACGAAGAACTATTTGATGCCTCTCGGCTCTTTGTAGATCCATGGTGAAACAGATCTATACTGGTCATAACAAATTCCATCGAAAAATAACATGGGCTATCCAATTTTAATGACAAACTAAAACTTATACACAATTATTATTTTTTATTTTTTAGTTTTTAGTTTTTAATTTTCATATTAAAGGGTCAACATAACATTACATTACAAATTCTTTATATAACATTTTACAACACCACGACCCTATTGTATATCACCTCTTAGCTCAAAAAATCCTAAAAACTAACTAATTTATAATTAATTATAAATTATAATTATTATTAATTATAAAAAAATTAATATATAATTTAAACACACATATTTCTCTCTTTCTATATAGACTACAAAGCATGAAACATGTATCTTAACTGTGGAGATTTACTCCCACTATAATACATTGCTTATCAATACCACATCCTCAAAAAGCCATAACTCCCTTCATATGACACTTGTTCACATTTTTTTTAATTAATCCCCTCCATGTACTTAATAATTATTAATAATTAAATTGTCTAGACAACTCAATTGGTAATTGAAGTGATGTATAGAGGAAGATAGGTCAATAGGTCATAGGGCCAGACGTATAGTGATAGTGGCATATTTGTTGATTCCTCTAATTACAATTATTTTTATTAATAATTAAATTAAAATTGTGGAAACCATACTCTAAAATAAAGACACCTAATCACATAGTTATATTATTTAATATAGACATTAAAATATCTTATTTATGGTTGATATTAACATTTTGTTATTAATATATTTTTATTCTAAATATTATATATGAACATAAAATAAATTTATATATCAGATAATATCAATAATATTATTTTTATATGTTATGTTTTTAATTTTATTTAAATAGTGAAAAAACTAGAGTGTTGAACACTTTTCAACCCAATAAATATATTAAATGTTAAACGATGAATCATTAAAATAAACATATTGAGAACAAAATTCAAAATTTCATTATTAAAATGAATTCATCTTTCTTCAAATTTATTAAATATAAAAATGCCCCACGTATATATAATTAAAAAAATAAAGTTAAAAAAAAATCATAATCAATATCACTTTATGATAAACAAGATGTATAAAGTTTATGAGAGATTTTTCGGTGAAAATCATATGAGAAACCATTTGCCGACGTGTTTCGAACCAACTAGTGTGGTTCATCGTCAGGACAAGTTGAAGAAACTGATCCAGCTTAGCATGTTAAATAGTCTGAGCATAAACTCTTTAAAGCTTAAGTCCTTAGTTGGTCGTACGGTTTCTCGCGTTAAAGCTTAAGCCCTTAGTTGGTTGTACAGAGTCCTTCGTTAAAGACTCTGCTTCCTTTATTGATGAACTCAAGGGCATTAAGCTTGACCCTGGGGACATTCTTGTTACCTTTGTTGTAGTTTCCCTGTTCACTTGCATCCCTATTAAGAAGGCCATGGAGGTGATCAACCGCCTAACTAACCCTGACACTGCCAGGTTAGTGGAGATCTACCTCACTTCGACCTTTTTTAGTTTTGAGGGAGAGTTCTTCGAGCAAACCTGTGGGGTCGCCATGGGCTCCCCCCTTCTTCCTGTTGTTGCTAATCGTTTTATGGAAGATTTCGAGTCCAAGGGTCTAAGTTCTTCCCGGCTCTTGCCAAAGCTCTAGAAAATGTATGTGGATGACACCAATGTCATCTGGTCTCATGGACAAGAAGAATTAGATCTTTTCTTTGAGCATCTCAACCATCAATCCTCAGCCATTAAGTTCACTAAGGAGCAGGAAGTTGATGGTTGCCTCCCTTTCCTTGATATTTTTATTTCTAAGAATAGTGATGGTTCCCTCGCCCACCAAAGAAAACGCATATAGAGAAGTATCTTCATGCCAGTTCCCACCATTTCCTAGCTCAAAAGATGGGTGTTCTCAATACCTTTGCTACTCGGGCCCTAAGGATCTCGGATAAGAAGAGTTTTGAGAAAGAAAAATCCCATCTCCTTGATGTCTTCGTTGAAAATGGTTATAGTAGATACTTGGGTCAGAAGGCTTTCCTTAAAGCCACCAAGAATTCTCTATCTAAAAGGGAACCTAAGGAGCAGATTCCAGGTGTCCATCTTCCATTTGTTCAGGGGACCACTGATAAGATTGCAAGGATTCTCAAGATGCATAGTATCCCTATGACCTTTAGGCCCCTTCACACCATTCGTTCATCCCTCAGATCAGTAAAGGATCCTATCGACCCCAATGATATGAAAGGGGTTTATATTATCCCTTGCTCATGTGGGACCCCCTATATTGGTGAGACCAGTCGCTCCATTAATCAAAGGATTAGTGAGCACACAGCTGACCTCAAGCATATAAGAGCTAAGACCTCTGCTTTCGCTGAGCATGTAGAAAAAAACCAATCATCATGTTTGCATTGAGGAGGCTAGTGTTATTGCTAATATTTCACACTTCCATCATCGGAAATTTAGGGAAGCTCTTGAGATTGAAAAGAGGCCGAGCAATCTCAATAGAGAGGATGGCTGGAAAATCAGTAGGTGCTGGATTCCAACACTCTCTTCTTAGTCGTTTGTTCGGCCCCCCTCCTCATTTTTGGGGCTCACATTATGTTTAATTTATTTATTTATTTATTTTGTACTGAATATTATTTTCCCACCTCATACTATTTTTTCTCGCCTCTTATTTTATTTATTATTTTATTTTATATGTTATTTAATTTTAGTTTATTTATTTATTTTTATCTTAGATTATTTATTTAGTTATTAATTAATTAATTATTATTTTTTATTTTGTTATTTTTTTACCTAATAATATATTGAAATATGTAAATATATATATTTATAACATTAATAAATAATTTACAAAATAATTTAACTTTTTATTTTATTTTATTTTACATATTTCTAAACCCTAAATTCTATCTAACAGTACAATATTGTTTATAATATATATAATATATATACTATATATACTAGTATATATCATATAATAAATAAAATTTAATAAATTATTAAATATTTTTCAATTTTATTTTATTGTTATATAAATTTAACTTTTATTTCCATTTATGAAATAGTAAATAATAATGAATATTATTGACCAATTAAAATTTATTTTATACTTTTCATCTTAACAACCTAATGCTATTTTATTTTAATTAAGGTAGCTCCTAAGAAATTTTGGAAGCAGATTCTAACTAGGAAGACTAGGCATAGTAATAAAATTGCTCTTCACGATTGGAACTCTTATCTTAAAAAGCTTTATGAATCTCCTAATGTCATGGATAATTTGGAAACCCTGCTCACAACGAAAGAAGTCTTCTCTTTAGAAGACATTAAGTGTGGGGTTAATTGCCTCGCGAATGGGAAAGCTAAGGACATTGAAGGTTACCAGGCAAAAATCTTAAAAATTGGAGGCCTTGTCCTCATCCCCCACATCCACAAGCTTTTCAATCAAGCTGTTAAGCAAGGGTTCCCTAAACCTTGGACTGAGAGCCTCATTATCCCTATTTTTAAAAGTGGAGATACAAATAACCCCTCTAATTATCGGACAATTATGATCAGCCCTCTCTTAACCAAGTTATATGGTAGTATTCTGGAAAAAAAGTTAAGCATATGGCTGAAAGTGAAGGTAAGCGAGCTAAAGGCCAAGCAGGTTTCAGAAGGCATCACTCAAAACAAACCACCTTGTTACGCTTAGGATCATTGCGGAGGAATGTCGTAATGATAAATCCAATTTATTTTGCTGCTTTGTAGACTTTAGAAAGGCTTTCGATACGGTTCCTAGATACAACCTTCGGAATAGGTTAGAAGAGCTAAAGGTTCCTCTTGAGTTGAGAGCTACTGCTATAAGGCTATACGAGAATGTAATTGCCAAGCTAAAGAACAATGAGGGCTGGTCAAAAGATATTAAGTGCAACATCGGAGTTAAACAAGGGTGCCCCCTCTCCCCTACCCTATTTGGCATTTACATCGATAAGCTCGAAGGTTATTTAGAAGAAGCAGGATGTGATGGCACAATCTTAGCTGGGATAGTAATTATCCTTCTTCTCTATGCTGACGATATTGTTCTTTTGGCAAGGTGCCCTTCTGATCTTGATAAGCAACTTAAGCTTCTTAAGGATTTCTGCTCTACCATGTGTATGACTGTTAACATTGACAAAACAAAAGTTATGATTATAAAATCCCAGAAGGACACTTGCGCTAATTTTATGCATGACAATAATAACTTGGAGGAAGTGCATTCTTACAAGTACCTAGGAATTGATATCCATCACAAGCTAAACTGGAACCATAGCATTGAGAAAAGGATCAATGGGGGATGGAAAGCTTAGTTTGGTCTTGAAAATAATTGTAAAACAGAAAACCTCGTAATGTGAGATAAAAAGAAGTTCCTCTTTGAAACTTTAGTCACTCCTGTTATCTTATATGGCTGTGAAGTTTGGGGCTGCAGCATCTCCAAAGAATCATGGAGAAAGATTGAGCAAATCCAAAAGCGTTTTATAACTTATAACCTAAAAATTAAAAGTAATACACCCTATCCTATTCTCCTTATAGAAGCAGGTCTTTCTCCTATTGATAGCCTGACTATGCTCAGGTTTTTGTTGTACAAGCACAACCTCAATAACATAGACAATCATAGACTTCCTAACCTAGCTTTAAATTCCAGTCAAAACCACCTAAGGCTTAACCGAGGATGGCATAAAGACACAAGGGCCTGGTTAAACTATTGGGAGATCAATGAAAATGATGCTTTGCAAAACATAAATAACATTAAAGATATTGTTACTTCTAAGTTCAAAGAAAAATTGTGTTGTGAGAAAGATTTAGCGTCTAAAAGAAAATTAAGTTATTATAAGAGGGTCATCAACCCCACCCTTGAAGATCAAAAGTATCTCTCTATTTTAACTAGCTCAAAGAAGAAAATTAATATAGCAAAGATTAGAACGAATTCTCATGAGCTCCATAGTGAAACAGGCCGTTGGGCAGTTCCTAAAACACCATGGATGGAAAGGATTTGCCATATTTGTGAGAATGGGAGCATCAAGGATGAAAACCACTTCCTCTTAGAGTGCCCTGGGTACAACCACATTAGATCTCAATTTCACAACCTTTGTTACAATACTGACCTTCCTAGCCTTTTAAAATGTCAAAATTATAGTGAACTCGGGAGGCTTCTCTCCAAGCTTTTTGAGCATAGGAATAAAATTTTAAATCAAAATAAATAATTTGTCTTCTTAGGTCAGATAGATCATTATTTGGTCTCAGCGGACGTTAACCATCATCATCATC
>APFE030446627.1:43277-58315 GCA_000404065.3 Pinus taeda
ATTAAAAAAAAAATAAAAATGATAATGTTTTCTATATGAGCCACTCACCACCGACGTAAAACTCATTAAATTGTGTTTAATCACCTTGACGAAATACATTGCACCCTTCATTTTTGGGCAAACTACCATGTCCCGTGTTACACTGCTTTGAATGTCATAAAAGTTTGAAGAAGGTATTCAAACTCTAGCTTTAATTTTCATGGTGTTTAATTCTAAATTTAGGTTAGAAATATATTTAAAATTATTGCTTTAAAATTAATTTTTTTAATTATTTATTTGAAATTGAAGAATTACTTTTATTTTTCTATCTGATATTTTTTTTTTATAAGAAATGAATTTAAAGGAAATTAACTATGAAAGTGAATTTTTTTTAGTGGATATTTATTTTATAGAATTGAATTTTAAAAAGAATTTAATATGAGAAAGTTTTTTGGTAAATTATATAATAATTTGTTTTGATGATGAATATATTAGTTTGTTAAAAGTTCAGTTACAATATTTTATTATATTCTATCTAAAAAATTTAATATTTTTATATGAAAATTGAATTCAAAATTTAAAATATTTTAATTATTTTTAACTCTAATTATGCAGTAAAGAGACAAAATTGAATTTATGAAAAAAAACATTGAATAAGAAAATTAGAAATGTAATATGACTATTTAGAAGGAAAGAGGCTTTCTTTGGGATAGAAGAGTAGATACTTTCTAAAGTGAAGCCCATATACAGGCATACTTTCTGATGTAAAGCTCAGATTATGCACGACAATTCTCTATAGAGATTAACTTAAATTTAATAGTCTTAGTGCCGTGGTCATGTACACATGTTCTCGCGAAATCGTGTGCATCAGTGACATCACTTCTTTGCGTGTCATTCATTTTAGTTTTCCAAAGGCACGGCCATCTCAAAGCTGTACAGAATACATTTAAGTAACTATTTACAGGGTAGTTGTGCAAGGAGAGCACAAGGTGGATGTCTCAGTTGTGATAGTAGAAGACAGGTTTTCCATAAGCATGTCGGGTGAGACTCCGACCCTTATTGTCTTCCTTGTCGTATAGATCTTGTTTATTGACCATTGTGATATGATGGTTGTGTCATTATAATGTTTAAGAGGGTTAGTAATGTGACTAAATAAAAAGTTGTTGGGGGCAATTGACAGTTTTCATAATTGCCTTCCATGTAAAATTTTCCTAAAACCAAGGGACTAGTTTTGGGGTTCCAATTTTTAGCATGATACATAATTTTGCTCTTCTGTAATATTATAATATGCAAATTTTCTTGAAGAAGTAATAAAATTTCTAGATGATTTTATATGTGTTGATTATAGCATGATCTCCCTTTTTGTAAGTTATTTATGTGTTATTCTTTTACATAAAAATGTGTAATGAAGTTGGTGGTGCTTTTTAATTAACAGATTTATTATTCTTTTGAAAATAACTTACATTACTTATGGATTTTTATAAAACTAACTTTAAAGTGTACTCTACATTTTTCATTATCTTATTGTTTCAAATTTTCATAATTTCAACTTAGGTTATGTAGAAAAGATTCTATTTTCTCAGCCTTATGCATTGAATCTTCTCTGTTATATTTTTTCTTGCCATACTACAACTTCAATAAGTTGTACTTACATACATCTTGTCCATTTTGGAAGAGTTTTGTTCTTTTCTCCAAGAGTGGAAATTACATTACAATTCTAAACAAACATTTTGAGCAACACTATTTAAAATCGTAAAATAAAGTCTTTTTTATTTTTATTTTGAATAGATGAGCACTAACCTCCTTTGAGCAAGAAATTGTCCCTAGAGTTACAACATATCCTATCATCTTCCAACCAATTTTACAATTAGAATCTACAACATTTTTCTTTAGCTAAATATGGTAAACAATGGTATGTTTCCTCTAATCTATGTTGTAAGAAATGCAAATTGAGATATAAACAGAACAGTATCTAACTAATTTATTGTAAGTGAACTATTAATACGTCATTCTCCAACCAAATAACAAAGTTGTTCCACCTTTTGTTTTGTGACATGTCCTTTTACAGGTTTGTTGGATGACCATATTTGTCTTCGTGTCAAAAACATGGCGGGTAGACTATTTAAACTAATTAATATGCAATCATTTACTTTTTTCTAGGAAATAAAGATAATATAATTTCACATATTAAATATATTTATAAAGGTACAAATCAAAGCCTATAGACCTTTCTGCCCATTGTGATGCATGGCACTTCGTTTTGCAAGCCTAGCCTTGGAAGCCTTGTCTTGAAACATATACTAATTGAATTTAACTATGCACGAATAAAATATAAAAATTATTTAAGAAATATGATATAATCTTATTAGCAAATTCAAATACCCGGATACTCTCCTCAGTGGACTTCCTTCGTTCATCCAACTTTTCATATGTTTTTACAAGTTCTTTCCATACTTTTATACTTACATCAATTGGCCTTGTTTTGAGCCTTTGCTTGGAACATATTTTTTATGTTATTTTTTTTATTACAACAAAATCTCTTACATTTCTTAGACATTTTTACTTTAACCTTTTTTTACGGACCAAGTTGTGCCAAATTCAATCTCTATGTCGTGAATTATTTTTTTCTTTACGTGCAACAATATCTTTGAGAATGGAAAATGGAGATGGTATTTGAACTGTTGAAGGCACGAACCCTTCAACCTATTCACAAAAACTTTCCCAACATTTGATCTTTGGATTTTGCCTGAAACCATGTCATATTATATCCTTGTATCACGGCTACCAATGCAAGATCCATAATGTGGGATGGAAGAAGAGATTTGTGTTTCAGGAGTGGATTGGACATTGGAAGTATATGTTTCATGTTCCATATTTTTAGTGATTATGCTTAATGATTTCCTCCTTGATCTTTTTCTCGATCCACGAGTGGTTGGGGAATCAATTGATTCCTTTTGAGCCGGTTGATGTGCTTGCAATGTTTCAGTGGTTTTAGTTAATCATTTTTCTATGTATATAGCAAGTGTTTTCATGTCCACACTGTTAAGTTTGTTAATTACCTCTATCCCTAGTATCGAAGCCAAGGAAGGTTTTTCCTTGTGAATGTCATGTCCCTAGATATATAAAATAGAGTTTTATTTTAAAATTTTGGAACTAAAAGAAGAAAACTAAATTGAAGAAAGAATTTAAACAGTTATATCTCTATAAATTCACGATGACTTACCCCATTTCGTCCACTATATACTCCATTCCCTCTGCTCAACATTTTTAGGTTGGGCTAGCAAATGTTGTCCATGGAGGTGATCCAAAGGAAAATATTGTGCAAGTAAGGAGTTCAAATAGCATAAAGAAAGTATAATAGTGTGTGCAAAGGGAAGAAATTCGAGTTGAGGTGAGAAATTTGGTCATCACATACACCCAATCTGCCTAAATTTTCAGAAACCCTTTATGATAATCAAACCATTCTGCACCAATATATGAATAAATATCCTACAATTTAACCCTAAATCCACCCTTATTCATGGAACCAGTAATGCCTTACCCTGCAGCTCCAATTTCTAGACCAAAAAGGGAGAAAAATAAAAATCTCATGTAAGGTCCATCTTAATCCTTAATTTACTCTACAACTCCAATTTTTTCATCAAAAAGGGATAAAACTAAAAATCATCGGTAAGCTCCATCTAAATTCTTAAGATCCTTAAAAATCCACTGAAGATCATCAAAATACATCAATCTTTTTTTAAGTATTCAAATTGCAGCCATGAATCCAAGAAAAAAAGGGAATATCGAAATTGTCCATCCGTAAAATAATAGGTGGACTTCAAAACTCCCGGATTGAGACCCAGGTGGCTGCAGAGGAGCCAATTCTTTTATTTATGGTTCTATGCCTATCAATAGTGAAAAAAATTCTCGGAGGAGAAAGAAAGAGTCTGAATTTCTTTTTAGTTCAATAATTTGAGGGTATTTAATTTTAAATTTTTGGCCCATAGAAATTTTAAAATTTCAACTCACCCATCACTGAATATTTTGATTCACACAATGACAACTTTATTGTTGACTCAGGTGAAATATTGAATATGTTGGGGCATCAAAGTTGGTGAAAATGGTGCCTAGTCTAGTGCCATAAGTTACTTTTTTCTAAAAAAAAAAATAGACATAGAAATGCTACAAGAATATAACATTATTATCAAATAAAATAAAATATTAATATAATACAATGAGTAGAATAACCTAATTTCAATAATCTACTACATTCACTATAGATTAATTTAATTAGCTCTAAAATATTTCATAAGCTAAGTTATAAAAGAGGAATGAAACAAAATTTAAATACACACTAGTGGTAAAGTGTGTTACATGGGAAAAATGTTCTAATCTCAATTAATATTTATGTTGTAAGGACAAATTATACTCTATTCACAATATAGTATATCAATAATTTTGCCCTTACACTTATTGTTTTCATTGTTTATAATTGGATTTGATTAGTGCACTAAAAATTATTGTGATTGTTTTGTGTTATAGGATCTAGAGGAGGTCATGGACATACAACATGGAAAATGTATAACTATTGAATCATAGAGAGGAAAGAAGCTCGAAGAAGATATTACAATGGAATCTACAGATCAAATACATGTAAGAAGACAAAGCAACCTCAACCAAAGGAGGAAGGTCTTTATGATTTCACAAATACTATAACATAGAGGAGAGAAAGGAATTTTTTTTCCATGAGGCCTTTCAAGACAAACTTATTGGTTGAAAATGAATAGGAATGGTGATTTAATGTGATTCTATGATCAAGGGAAATATTTGAAAATTAGGCTAGCAATGTGGGATTGGGATGTTGGTTACTTTTCTTGTCAAACTTTTGAGTCAATGTATATACTTATGGTCATAAAATTATTTTTGTTTTTCAACTCCAAATTAAAATGATATCAATATGTCAAATATATGACCAAAGTGAAGTTTGTGTTCGATGAAATATTCATTGAATTGATATAATTGGTTTACTAAAATTATTGACTATGTTGTATATTACAAGAGCCAAATGAGGCCATGAAAACAGAGCATGTGATATGAAATGAGGACACAATGGATTATGTGAGGCATCAAGTACTCAAATATAACTTAACATAGGAAGAATTGATATAATTGCATTTTGTGATATGTCCATAATTTTCCATGATATTATTTAAATTTATAGTTTATTATCCAATCTTGACAGAAATCTTGAGGCACACAAACCCTGCCTTTTACCCTATGAAATCCATGAAATTTGAAGTATTATTGAATAAAAGAAATATATATGTGAAAAAATATTTTGTTTTTAATTTTTTTAATGTTACCTAGGAGTAAAAAATTTCTCTCCAGTTGAATCATTCAATTTGGCCTTGAAATGAAGGTTGGGCATGCATTTTTGTGAAGCGGGTCAAAATTTCCTTACTTCACTAGAATGCTTTCCCAAGATTCATTTATTACAATCCAATAGATTCAAATTGTAGATTGTTTATTTTATTATTTTAAATATTTTCACATTGTTATATGTTTAGTAATCAGTAGAGTATTAACAGTGTTAATTTTCTGAGGGCTAGAAGTATTTGTTGTATATAATATCATTTTAAAACATTTTCAACAATTTCACATTGCATTCACCCCATATCATCATAAGAAATTATGTACAGAGAACATTAACAATAATAATGTAGCGGAACAATCAGAGGTCTGTCATGATATCTCTATCATAGGGATCAACATATCTCATTCATATCTCTATCATAATATTTTCTCATATCATAGAAAAGAAGGCTCAAAGAGGTTGTTTCCATACCCAAGGACTGGGGCCTATTAGGGCATTGTTACACCATAATACTAAGGCCCATTAGGGAATTGTTACACCATAATACTAAGGCCCATTAGGGCATTGTTACACAAAATAATGAGGTCCATTAGGGTGCTATTACACCAAAATACTGACGTATATTTTACCAAAAACATTGAATGGAATGATCATTATAGCATTTCCATTAATTACAGGTTTTGGTGTGCATTTATTTGAAGCACACAAACCATTCATTTTACCCTATGAAACCCATGTGATTTGGAAGATTCTTGAAAAACAAAAATATATGTGAAAAATTAAAAATATTTAATTTTATTAATGTTACTTACGAGTAAAAAAATACTCTCCAAGTTAGATTATTCAATTTGGCCTTGAAATGTTGGTTGGGGATGCATTTTTGTGAAGCAGTCAAAAATTGTCTTGCTTCACTAAAATGCATGTTTGTGCTTCATTTATTGGTAAATCTGATTGATTCAAATTGCAGATTATTTATTTTATTATTTTACAAACCTTTTCATTGTTATATCTTTACTTTGAGCTTAAATATTTATACTTCATATTTCATACAACATTCTAAGTTTTGCTTTGAATTGCCTTATCTGAAAGTTATGTATAAGTGAGAAACATAGTGTTGTAGGATATTTGTTAGACATGATCCAAAGTTATATATTAAGGTTAGGTATTGTCCAATCATGTCCTATTCAAATTTAATTATCAAGAGTGTAATTGGTTTTTCCCGAGAGGGAATATTTGTAGTGACTTGAACATTGGCAGATATGATGAATTGCTACATTGATAGGCTTGGATAAAGGAGAGAAAATGAGTTTTTTCCATGAGACCTTTCAGGTTAAACTTATTGGTTGAAAATGCATAGGAAAGGTGATTAAATGTGATTGTTTGATCAAGGGAAATGTGATGGGGCCAACCCACGTGATCCCAACGTTCCACCTGTTGACGTGTATTACACCGTGGCAAGGGTTATGATGTGTTTATTTATTGTTTAATTATATGATGCAATCTGCGGAATTGGTACTTTGGATTTGTTTTAATGAGGGGAGGTACTTCCGCCTCGCCTCCACTTGACAGCTGTGTGTCTCGGGAACTTCACTAGGGTTGAGGGTTTTCCTTTGGTTCTCGACCCTTCGCGCTCATTTGCTTTGGTTACTCCTGGTTATGGTGTTCCTTCTCCGCTCTACAAATGGGTGACCTCTGTTGTTGTCTGTGGGTTTTCTGGATGGTTCGGTCCACTGGTTCGACACCCTGCTACTCTTTCAACAATGCTTTTGGTTTATGTTGGGCCCTTCTTGTTTCAATGGCGTCTGCTCATTATGATGGTAAGTTTCGAAACATTTTTATACAGCTAGGGTCTCAATGGTTGTCCTCGGCTCGTCTTCAACTGTTTTCTTCGAAACTCTTGTTGGTTCTTGTATCTGAGAGATTTTATGGGTGCCTATGTATGGTTGGGGTTTTTCTCCTTGCTGTCTGCTAATGTAACTTGCTTGCTATGCTCGTGCTGTTCTGCAATGATTTTCTTGGTGGTTCTGCTCCTGGTGGTCTGGTGACAGCGCTTTCAGTTGACGATTCTGCAAGCCATGCTGGTAAGTCTGTGCTCTATGCCAGAATTTTTTTATTCGCTCCTTCTGCTATTATTTATGTCTCGGCTCCTTCGTGGGCAGGTATTCCTTCTGGTTCGGTTGGAGGTCTTGGCGCCGTGTACAGGTAAACTCAACTCCGTCTTCAGTTCTGTGTTCTGGTTCTGTTATGATATGTCTTCGTATGCACATATGCCAACATATTTTAACCTTTCTCTTCGTTACCTTGCAGGGAGGACTGTGCACGGCGGCCTTCCTCAAGTCCTCGACAATCTGCAAGTCTCGGGTAGTTCTTTCTTTTACTGTTTGCTAGTTGCTTGTCTTGGGTTTCTCAGCCCCTCGAGGTCGGGCTTGTGTGCAGACCCTAGGTTGTTAGGTTCTGAGTCTCTTTCGTTGTCTTAAACTGTATTTCGATGCCGAATCTTGGTGTAAAATTATATTTCGTCCACAGTGATTTTCTTTGCCATGTTTGTAGCTTGAGTCATTTGGTCGTTTTGTTTTGTTGGACAATATATGATGGGACTTATACAGGGATTTTTTTCTATATGCGTAATATATTTGTCTGGAAATGTAGATTGATTATATGGAATGCTGATTGTATGAATGACAAAGACTGTGTATTTTTATGGCATACCTGGGGTTCGGTTGTGTGTATCTGTTGTGGAACTTCCGCCTGTATATTATCGTTTCCTTGTTCGCAGCACCTGTAGCGTGCTCTGTTTGACAACCTAGTTTGAAAATTTGTATCTGCACTAGCACACACTTTGAACACAGTATATTTATATTTGAATGCTCGGAATATCTTAATCCTTTATTATCTCTGCTTCTTGTATATTCTCACGAAGTCGGAACCTCCTCAATGAGTCATTCCGCTCTTTTTATAGTTTTGTTTACAAAGGTGGTTGCTTATTACATAAATGTTGTTGGTTATATCATTCGTTTCTACAGTTGGCTGTTAACTGACATATTCGGTTTCTCTTTTGCAAGAATAAAACTACTTCCTAATTTGTTACTGTTCCTAAATTAAAGTAAACTATCACATTATTGTTTTTTTCTGCTTCTGGTAATTAAGGAAAACATTACATAAGTAATTAATAACAACAACAAAAAAAAATAACCAAGGCAGTGTTACTGCCCATCCATCAAACCAAGTCCTTAGTCCTCTTTGGAAACTCTGTCTGCCTTCCCTCTGACTCTACCCTGTTGACCAAATGCTCCTGCATCAGGCTTCCGGGGTGAAAGAGAACTCATGGCTCCATTCCATGAGCTCCTCCACCGAGTAACTAGCCTTCTGAATCTGCGTCGCGTCGAGCCACGAGCTGTCCTCCATTGGACGGTCTTTCCACTTGACGAGGTAACATAGATACTCCTTTCTGCGTGTTCTTTTGGCTACCTGGGTGCGGAGGATCCCTTCAATTTCATGGGTCCGGGCTAAAGGTAACTGTTTCTTCCAAGGACTGTTCTCTAACTGGGTGTCCCGTTCTGGCTGTACCGTACTACCGTCTTCCGCCTGGGCATGATATGGAAATAGGTCTGCCACGTTGAATATAGGCGAAATGCCTATGTCCGGTGGCAGCTGAATTTCATACGCGTTTGCCGAAAAGTTTTGTAAAATCTTACATGGACCAATTTTCTTGTATTTTAACTTGTTGTAGGTGCCCTTAAGAAACCGTTCCCAGCGCAGGTGCGCAAGTACTTCGTCTCCAACATCAAAATGTACCTCTCGTCGCTTTGTGTCTGCGTGCTGTTTGTATTTCTGCGTACTGTCCTGCAATCTTAATTTAACCTTTTCATGAAGTTCACTCATGGCTTCAGCGAAATCCTCCCCATCTCCACTTCTCCGTTCTAGCTGTCCCAAATCTCGCAGTTCATGTACCCCTCGAGGATGCATTCCATACAAAATCTGAAATGGGCTAAATCCGGTGCTCCGATTGGGCGAATCGTTATATGCGAATTCTGCCTGGGCGAGAGCTCCATCCCATAATCGTGAATTTTCTCCTGTCAAACTTCGTAATAAATTGCCCAAACTCCTGTTCACCACCTCTGTCTGTCCATCAGTTTGCGGGTGATACGCAGAACTGAATTTTAGTTGCGTGCCCAACTTTTTCCACAGGGTGCGCCAAAAATGTCCTGTAAATTTCACATCCCTATCTGAAACAATAGTCCTAGGTAAGCCATGTAATCTAACAACTTCCGTGAAAAACAGGTGTGCCACATTCGTGGCGTCACTATTTTTCTGGCAAGGAATAAAATGAGCCATTTTTGAGAACCTGTCTACCACCACCATCACTAAATCATATCCTCGTTGCGTTCTAGGTAATCCTAGGACAAAATCAATGCTGACTGAATCCCACGGTCTACTTGGAACTGGTAGGGGTGTGTATAATCCAGTATTCTCGCTGTGTCTTTTCGCGAGCTGGCAGACTTTACATCTGGTTACATATCTCTGTACATCCCGGTTCATCTTTGGCCAGTAATAAAAATTTCCTAGTTGTTCCAACGTTTTATCGACGCCAAAATGTCCCTCTAATCCGCCACTATGTTTCTCTCTTACTAAACTTTCCCTCATCGTACAATCCGGAATACATAGCTATCCACCTCGAAATAATAATCCTTCCTGTAAATTGAAATCTAGCCATGGGCTTGTATTCCTTAAGACGGGATTTTCGCATGCTTCAAAAGCTTCCTTGAAATCCGCGTCCATCTAGTACAAATCCTTCAAATACTCAAATCCCATCACCTATATGCCACTTTCCTGTAAGAGCAAGGCTCTTCTGCTTAAAGCATCCGCCACTTTGTTGGCTTGCCCACTTATTTGTTTTAACACAAAAGTAAAGCTTTGTAAGTATTCGACCCACTTGGCATGCTTATGGTTCAATTTGTGCTGTTGTGTTACATATTGTAATGCTGAATTATCAGAGAACAAGACGAACTCGTTGCCTAGTAGGTAGTGTCTCCAATGTTTTAAAGCTTGAACTACTGCATAGAACTCTTTGTCATATGACGAATACTTCTGCCGACTCTCATTTAGTGTTTCACTAAAAAATGCCACTGGTCTATCCTCCTGACTGAGCACAGCGCCAATAGCTGTCCCGCTTGCATCGCAACGAACCTGAAAAGGTTTACTAAAATCAGGCAGTCTCAAGATCGGCCTCTCTGTTATTTTTCGCTTCAGAAGTTGGAAACTGTCTTCCGCCGCCTTGGTCCAACAAAAAGGTTGGCTGGCCTTTTTGATGGTCTCTAGCATTGGTGCATAGATCTCACTGAAATTCTTAATGAATTTTCGATAAAAACTTGCTAAACCGTGAAAGCTACGTACCTCAAACAAACTCTTAGGTGACGGCCAACTTATGATTGCTGAAATCTTTTCTGGGTCCATCTTTAACTCGTTCTCCGCAACTACAAACCCCAGATATATCAGCTCCTTCTGCAAGAAAGTGCACTTCTTCAAATTTATCAGCAGCTTGTTCTGCTGCAGCTTCTCGAATACCCTTCGAATATGCTGAAGGTGCTCTCTTTTCGTCCTGCTGAAAATTAGAATATCGTCCAGATAGACTATCACAAATTTTCCAATAAATTCCTTTAACATTTCATTCATCAGTCTCATAAAAGTACTCGGAGCGTTACTCAACCCAAATGGCATGACCAGCCATTCGTACAGTCCTTCGTTAGCCTTGAAGGTTGTTTTCCATTCGTCTCCCTCTCTAATTCTGATCTGATGGTACCCACTCTTCAGATCTATTTTCGTAAAATAAGCTGCCCCACTAAGACAGTCCATCATGTCATCCATTCTAGGCAAGGGAAACCTGTATCGAATCGTGATCTTGTTTATAGCCCGCGAATCGGTACACATTCGCCATTCCCCACCTTTCTTGGGTGCTAGTACTGTTGGTACTGCACAGGGGCTCAGGCTTTCTCTGATTAGTCCCTTATCCAACAACTCCTGTACTTGTTTGCGTACTTCTTCATTGTCCTTCGGACTCATTCTGTATGCTGCCTTATTTGGAAATCTTGATCCTGGTATAAAATCAATATGATGGCTGATACTCCTTTTAGGAGGCAATTTATCAGGCAACTCATCAGGCGCAATTTCTTGGAATTCTTCCAATAGCTCCTGTATTTCCTTAGGCAGTTCTGATTTTTCCAAGTTCAGTAATACTGGTTTCATCCTCCTCACAACTGCAAAGCTAACTTCATTTTCCTCTACCTGTCTCACAAATTGTTTTCCTCCAATTAACAGTGCCTTTGTTCCGCTTGATTCTGCTGTGTCTTCTTCTTTGATGGGTACAAGTGTGTGTTTAACCCCATCCTTCGTAAATTTATAGAAATTGGTCTTTCCATCGTGTGTCACCTTCCAGTCATACTGTCGTGGTCTTCCAAGAAGTATATGGCACACGTCCATTGGCATAATATCACAGACCACTGTATCATGGTACTTGCCAATGTGAAACTCTACCTCACATTGTTCATCAACTAACAGTTGGTGGCCTTTCTGTAGCCACGACACCTTGTGAGGTGTGGGGTGCTTCAGCCTTTTCAACCCCAGTTTTTCCACCATCTCAGTGGCAACCAAGTTATCCGTACTCCTGCTGTCTATTATCACTTTGCAGCATTTTCCATGCGATTTACAGACTGTCCGGAATAGTGCTTTCTGCTGTGTTGGTTCAGCCACCTCCTTGGTTGGTTTTAGTAGTACTTTATTCAAAATCAACGCTTCTCCCATTTCCGCCATGTCTTCCACCTCCCGTGGTTGTGCTTCAGCTTCTTCGGGCTGTATCATAAATGTTCCCCTCTGACCTGTCTGTTCAACTTCTGGACATTCAAAGGATCGGTGCCCCCATTTATGGCACGTGTAGCACTGGACACTAGTCCCTCTTCCGTGGCCATTCCCTTGTCCTCGCTGATATGACCGACCTCCTCTGGTGCTTTCTCCTTTCTCTGTTGTCCCTGAAGTTTTAGAACTGTTGCCTTCTTCGTTGTTCGCAGCGGCCCTTCCTCTACCGTAGGACTGTCCTCTTCCTCTGCCATTCCCTCTCCCTCTCCTGTTATTCTGCTTTCGATTGATCTTCTCTTCAGCCTTCACGGCACTCTGAAAGGCTTCTTCAATATTTCGGGGAGAAAGAATACTGATTTCATCCAAGATTTCCATCCTCAAGCCATTTACGTACCTTGCTATTTTTTCTAGAGTATCATCCGTATAACCAGCACGTAGATTTACTCGATAAAACTCTTCTGTGTACTCCTTGACAATCATACCCTTCTGTCTCAAATTCTGCACTCGATGACATAGTTCAACCTGGTAATCTTTCGGCAGAAATCTTCCTTTCAATTTTCCCACCATTCTCGACCATTTTCGTATGGGCAATTTGTTCAACCTTTTTCTGTCCGCTTGGACAATGTCCCACCACAAGAGGGCATGTCCCTTTAACTTAGTAGCAGCAAACTTAACTCTTTTATCCTCCCTGACTTCCTCATTTTCGAAATATTTATCTAGTTCGCTTATCCAGTCCAATAGGAAATCTGCAGACAGACTGCCATCGTAATTAGAAATCTCTGTTTTGGGTTTGTTGTTGGCCAATAAAATTGAATGCAACAGTCTCAATTCTGGAGCTTCTTCATCTGACCCGTCTGTAGCAGTTACCGCTTCCTCCTCACTGTCATCTCCAAGTTTCGGGTCTCTTCGCCTACCCGCCTTCACTGCTTCCAAACGAGCTGTAAGAACTCTAACCTGCTCTCTCAATCCTTCATCTGCTCCTCGGCGTCCACCTCTCCCATGTCCTCGTCTTGGTGCTTACACCTCTGCCATCTTTCTCTATATATATATAAAAAAAACTGCTATGATACCACTTGATGGGGCCAACCCACGTGATCCCAACGTTCCACCTGTTGACGTGTATTACACCGTGGCAAGGGTTATGATGCGTTTATTTATTGTTTAATTATATGGTGCAATCTGTGGAATCGGTACTTTGGATTTGTTTTAATGAGGGGAGGTACTTCTGCCTCGCCTCCGCTTGACAGTTGTGTGTCTTGGGAACTTCACTAGGGTTGAGGGTTTTCTTTTGGATCTCGACCCTTCGCGCTCAGTTGCTTTGGTTACTCCCGGTTATGGCGTTCCTTCTCTGCTCTGCAAATGGGTGACCTATGTTGTTGTCTGTGGGTTTTCTAGATGGTTCGGTCCACTGGTTCGACACCCTGCTACTCTTTCAACAATGCTTTTGGTTTATGCTGGGCCCTTCTTGTTTCAATGGCGTCTGCTCATTATGATGGTAAGTTTCGAAACATTTTTATACAGCTAGTGTCTCAATGGTTTTCCTCGGCTCGTCTTCAACTGTTTTCTTCGAAACTCTTGTTGGTTCTTGTATCTGAGCGATTTTATGGGTGCCTATGTATGGTTGGGGTTTGTCTCCTTGCTGTCTGCTAATGTATTCCGCTTGCTATGCTCGTGCTCTTCTGCAATGATTTTCTTGGTGGTTCTGCTCCTGGTGGTCTGGTGACAGCGCTTTCAGTTGACGATTCCGCAAGCCATGCTGGTAAGTCTGTGCTCTATGCCAGAATTTTTTTATTCACTCCTTCTGCTATTATTTATGTCTCGGCTCCTTCGTGGGCAGGTATTCCTTCTGGTTCGGTTGGAGGTCTTGGCGCCGTGTACAGGTAAACTCAACTCCGTCTTCGGTTCTGTGTTCGGATTCCGTTATGATATGTCTTTGTATGCATATATGCCGACCTATTTTAACCTTTCTCTTCATTACCTTGCAGGGAGGACTGTGCACGGCGGCCTTCCTCAAGTCCTCGACAATCTGCAAGTCTCGGGTAGTTCTTTCTTTTACTATTTGCTAGTTGCTTGTCTTGGGTTTCTCAGCGCCTCGAGGTCGGGCTTGTGTGCAGACCCTAGGTTGTTAGGTTCTGAGTCTCTTTCGTTGTCTCGAACTGTATTTCGATGCCGAATCTTGGTGTAAAATTATATTTCGTCCACAGTGATTTTCTTTGTTGCGTCTGAAGCTTGAGTCATTCAGTCGTTTTGTTTTGTTGGACAATATATGATGGGACTTATACAGGGATTTTTTTCTATATGCGTAATATATTTGTTTGGAAATGTAGATTGATTATATGGAATGTTGATTGTATGAATGACAAAGACTGTGTATTTTTATGGCATACCTGGGGTTCGATTGTGTGTATCTGTTGTGGAACTTCCGCCTGTATATTATCGTTTCCTTGTTCGCAACGCCTGTAGCGTGCTCTATTTGACAACCTAGTTTGAAAATTTGTATCTGCACTAGCACACACTTTGAACACAGTATATTTATATCTGAATGCTCAGAATATCTTAATCCTTTATTAACTCTGCTTCTTGTATATTCTCACGAAGTCGGAACCTCCTCAATGAGTCATTCCGCTCTTTTTATAGTTCTTTTTACAAAGGTGGTTGTTTATTACATAACTGTTGTTGGTTATATCATTTGTTTCTACAGTTGGCTATTAACTGACATATTCGGTTTCTCTTTTGCAAGAATAAAACTACTTCCTAATTTGTTACTGTTCCTAAATTAAAGTAAACTATCACATTATTGTTTTTTTCTTCTTCTGGTAATTAAGGAAAACATTACATAAGTAATTAATAACAA
>APFE030446627.1:83988-95880 GCA_000404065.3 Pinus taeda
CATCCCAGAAACACAGTCATTCATAAAAATCATTTCTTGTATCCATATTCACTTACTAGCCTAAGATCAATATTTCACTGTAAGTCATCTCAGACCATTTCGTTTATCTATTCACTGAGTGTGACTCGGAGATAGCCCTCTCCTATTCTAGTAGGGTTAGCTACCAGACTGAGCGTGGTTTGTGGTTACCCTGAATTTTCCCTTCCTTTAGCCTAAGGCGGATTTAGGTGCTAACAAGTTGAGCATCATGAAAACAGTGTCATCAATCATGATGAAGGGGAGTTTGGTCCATTTTTTCTCAGAATCCTTCTGTGCCCTGATATACACATTGTGCATATCTGCCTTGAAGTCTGCAAGGCTCTGCAGACTGTCGTAAACCATGGGGGATAGGTGCGACCATTTGTTGATCCACATCAGTACTCTCAC
This sequence comes from Pinus taeda, assembly GCA_000404065.3. Classification (NCBI taxonomy): domain Eukaryota; kingdom Viridiplantae; phylum Streptophyta; class Pinopsida; order Pinales; family Pinaceae; genus Pinus; species Pinus taeda. Next base: position 84,415 of record APFE030446627.1, read on the forward strand.
TTCCATGAGTATCCAGAAGATCTTGGTCTCGTGGATCTGCATGGCATCCCTTGTTTCCCATAGCGATGCGTATTTCACTGCCTCTGGCAAGTCCTGGTCAAGAGGGGGAAACTAACTATCCTCCAACAATTCCCCTACAACCAACAAGATGGATAAGAGTAGCCATGCATAGTGGAAGGTCTTACCCTTCTCCTGGGCCTCCTTTCAGTTCTTTAGAAACTCTTTGCAAAGGAACTGTGCCTAGTTGAACTGTATCCCCCCTGCGCATTGTTAAGCTAGCATGATGACCATTGTTGGTGCCTCATTGCTGCGGCATCTTCTCATCACTTTTCCTGCTAGCAGCTAGTTGGCTACGTGCACCCCTTTGTCTTTAATGCTAGTAATGACATAGCCCCTCTGCTTTTTCTCTAACTTTTGTCTCCTTTTCATGCCTTTTGTGAGTGCCAAGTCTCCGCTTTGGCCAGCTATTTCTACGGGGTCCCTTCCCATACAGGGAAGCTGAGAAATCGTATGAATAAGCTCTGTTGTGATGGGAATCAACTCCTCCAGCCACAAGTCCCCATCATGCACTAGGAAAAGTAGTTGCTCGATGATGAATTTCATGATTGGTGCTTGGTGAAAGTCTGGAATCCATAGTAGGTGGAGTAGCCCAGCCTCCTCCACCCCATGCAGCCATTTCCGTGGCTATAGTGCTGTAACTACTCCCTCCTTGCTTTGTTCCATGAGTTGGCTAGTCTCCAGATGTGGGAACCTTTTGCTATCCATGAGGTCCCAATCTTCAAATTTCATCGTGGGTACGCAGCCCAGGACTGAACCCTCATATAGAATTCCATCTAGGAGGAGTGGGGTTTTGAGTGCACTCTTAACGGTATCAACATCCTTGGGTACTTTTGCTTTCCCTCTCCGTGGGGGGACATATTTGGACAGTTTTGTTGCAACACACACTAGCTAAATGTCTTCTTCCATTTCTTCATCTCATTCAATCTCTTCTACGAAGGCCTAGAGATCCTCCTCATCATCTGTCTCGAGATTAACCATCTTGCCCTTGTCTTCCATAAACAGTTTACCAAACCGTGGATTTCGTGGGGACATACGAATTGGTCTCGCTGCCTATGGATCCATCTTGGGCCTCGGTGTCTGGGGCAATTTTGGAATTTTCAGTGCCTCCCCCACCTCCAACGAAGGGCTCTGCGTGGCTTCTTTGGCAGTACTTTCAAAAAAGCCCACACCTCTCCTGGTATTTGTCATCTTGTTCAAGCTATCTGTAGTTGTTTGCGACTTTGGAGGCTGGAAAACCACTTGGCGCTTAACACTATAGGTTCTCTGTAATAGCTTGAATCTCAAACAAACAAGTGTTGTCTCATGGCCCGCCTTGGTAGTTTTATAGTGTCTTTCGAATTTGAATTTGACCGTTACCCCCATTTCGAAGTCATTAATGCATTCTTGGCAGCAGATCGTCCACAATCTAGTTTCGATGCGTGTCTTAATTGCCCGCTGCCCACTGCTTTTTGTTTTAAATTGGATATATTTTCATGAATAGTGACACCAACAATCACTTCCCAGCCTACTCGCATAGTAGCGCAACCCCATATGCCCAGGTGCAACCCCTTATGCATGGGCGTGACCCCTGTGACATACTGACCCTACGTGCAACCCCCTTATCGCGTAGTCCCCCTACTGACTTTTTTATAGTCCTCTGCTCTCTTTCAACTGCTTCGAGCACTGAGACTGTGCTCCCTATAGATAGTCAGGTGGTCGCACCACCTGTGCGAGGCTTCAACTCAATTTCCAGCCTAGTCCATGGGCACTCAATTTCGCTCGTGACAGTTAGTGTTGCAAATTCTTCCTTATGTGCTGCACTCCCCGGGCTACTTTGTCTGGTAATGTGCGGTCACATCCATGGTAGCAAAGCCACAAATTCTCAATGGAGATCTTCTAATACAGTAGTATTTTGGCCCATATCTTGCCCAGTCATTCTTAGTTTATTGACGCAGCATGCTTACGTGGATTCAGTTTCCAGTTCTTTGATTTTTGCATCCATTAACATGCTTTTCTTCCTCAGTCGTACCTGATCTTTGAGTTCGCAAAACTTAAGGCTCCCCCGGCAAATGGCTTCTTGATCCTTCATATGTTCAACCTTGCGTGGCTGCATAATTCCTTCGTCCTGGTCGCCACGTATTGTTCTAGCTATGTGAGAATACCTTCCTCCCAAAACTATGGCATCGACTCTTTCTGTCATCTTTGAGATCATCCCTACGCTCAGATCCTTGTACATGGCCCTAGAGGCCCATAGGATCGCTAGTACGCGTAGGTCCCAATCAGTGTGCCTGGCCTAGTGAACCTTCTTCAGGATCATGTATACCTTCTTTAATGCTTCTACATGGAATGCTTATGTGACACGTCGCTTTCCTGCTGCTGCGTCTGGTTCCAATTTTTTATCCTTAGTTGGGGGTGTGCTTGTGTTGACTGCACAGCACACGTTTACACCCAACGACCTAGGTGAGCACGCAAGCTACTTTGTCATGGCTACCCGGCTCTCGTTTGATGTTGGGGGCTTCCAAACTATAAGCACATCTTCCTTCTACATTTGTACCAGTTTACAATGCTCTCCTGATGTGTACTCCACCATCGTACGGGTGTTGTGCGCAGTGCCCATTCTAGCACACTGTACCACTATTGTTCTGGTACTGTGCTTTCAAATTTGTCTAGGAATTCATCCACCACTGTCACACCATCATATGTTGGTAGTTCCCTAGCCTTTGTTGTCACACAACACAGTGATCTAATCATCATGTTTCAATTCAGCATTGTCACTTCGTGCAATCGGTTCTGTCAGTGCTCTACTTCCTCGTCTAAATCTGAAGTGCAGGAGCTGTCACGCTCCCATGAGATTCTCCCATATGTAGTCAGGTTCACCCAATCCTAGTCTCGTGCCATTTTATGGTAAATACAATCTAGCTCATCGTCGTGCACTGGTTTAGTGTAGCACGCTCGTTCGGTGGGGTCTGGCAGTACTTCTACGCATAGGGAATTTTTCTCGAATATCATCTTTCACTTCTTCAAGTTGATGACTCTATTCATATCAGTGGCCTAATCTATTCCTAGCAATGCGAGATAAGGATTGTTGTCATCGACAATCTCTATTAGTTCAAAGTCTGTCTATGTGCTTGTGCCTTCAATATCAACTGTTACCCCTTGCAACCTCCCTATGGGCAAAACCTTATGTTGGTTCGCCATTAGTAATTGAATAGCGGACCACTACAATGCGAGCTTGCCCATGTGTTCCCATGTTTTCTTTGATTACCCATTTGCGTCATTCCTAGATCTAGGATGACCTGATCCATTTTTCACTCACCAATCTGCGTCGTAAATCTCATTTCCCTCCTGGTGCCCAATGCATGATTCCCTAATTTCCGGACTACATGTGATTCTTCTGACCCTGCGCACCTAGTGATCAACTCCTGTAGTCCCTTAACTACCTTATTGTCACACAATAGTTTCATGCTTGTCTCCAAAAAGGTAGTGAGCATGGAAGGATCCATTCTTGTCTCTGGCTACTCCTTACTTCCTGAAGTGTAGGCCTCTGTGAAGCTCTTCTTCACTTCCATGAACATCTCCTTTGCGCATTCTAAGTCAAACTCAAGCTCCTCTGCGAGAGCCTTATGAACCCATGTATCTTCCTTAGGCTACTTCTCCTTATTTTCCCCCGTGGTTGTGCCACTTCTGAGCATCATGTTCACATTTGGATCTTCTTCACGCATTTCAGACCTCATCATTTGGATATTTTCAGTCGAAGGAGGCTGGAGTACCCCTTTCTCATGCATTTATGTCATCAACGTAGGACAATCTATAATTTCATGATAAAACTGAGCACAGTATGAATAGGATGTTCTTATCGGGTTGGTACAATTGTGAGCGTAGTGCCCTGGTCCTTCGCAATTGTAACAAATTAACTATCTGTGACCCCTTCCTAGTTCCATTCCTCCTCATCCTCGACCTCACCCCTGAAATCTAGCGTGTGCCATCCCCGTAGCTAGGATGAGGGCTCGCATTTCTGCCTGCATCCTATAGGCTGGGGTCCAATCCATTATTAACTCGTAACTACGACAAGTGCACTTGTCGTGGCCTACTGACTTGTACAAATTACAAAACAACTGCTAGGGAGTCTGTGTATACTTCTACAACAAATGACAATTATCCGTTGTGTGTTTTCCTCCTATCTAATAGATCGTGCATGATAATGTGGGTGTCGCACTGGGACTTGCCTATGACTCTAGTCTCAACAGCATTGGCCCCCCTCCTACCAAGTAGTTCGCGAATACTGGACAGTGGTCCTTGTCATGGCCCTGGCCTTTGAATTTTACGCACCATACTTCCTCGCGCGCTTCTGGCTGCGGTGCCCTATCTTGCTTCAAGCTCTGCATTTCTAGGTAGAGATTTTGTCATTGCACGTGGATTTGTTGGACTCCCAACCCAGGATCTTGTATCGGGGTCTCATGCAACCTCATCGCCATTACCAATGCTTCGGCCTACGTGGAAAGTTTATGTTGTGACAGCGCCATCCTCAAGTGTGGTGTCAGGGATGCCACAAACCATGCACGATGCTATGCATTCGTGAGCATCATATTAGCCTCACGGATCGTACTCTTCAGCCGTTAATCTAGATCCCAAGGGGTCTTGCCTGTAAGCACCGCGATCTCTTTAAACCTGATGATTGACTATGTCTCTAATTTTGGCTGGCTAAATTCTCTGTTCGACGCATTTTGGATCTCTGCCATCCCTGCATTTGGGTGGTCATTAGAGTGCTTGATATACCATGTCAACACGCGATCCTACAGTGCGCTCACCTATGTAGCCTTCTTAATGTTGTCGTCCATGACCCCTTGCGCTTCCCACACTTCTCTTACCACGAACCAGAACTGGTTCGGATCCTCATTCCCTACTCCTCTAAATAGAGGTAGCTTGATCACACTTGCCATGCCGAATTGCGGGGTTGGTGGAGGTGGGGTGGGTGGAGATGGAGGTGAGGGAGGTGAGGTAGGTGGTGGTATGGGTGGAGGTGGTAACTGCGGAATGTACTGCCTTATCAAGCTGAACGCACTTCTCAGAGAGACCCGAGCGAGCTCTTTCTCGCTCTCTCATAAAGGTGAAGTTAACAGGTTGTTTGCTAATTCCTTGCTACCTTTGTAGATCTTTCCGCTCCACGTCATTCCAAACATTAATGTATTCGCATAACCCGTTTTTCACATAACAACATCTTAATCCAGGTATTCAAAGATTTAATATACTTACTTCGTGGCCCCTTGAGAAAGCATCATTCTGCCTCGTTGTAGCTCACGGTCGTGTCCACCGCAAACTCAGTGATAAATCCCCCTATTATCTAGTCAAGCCAATATTCCACAACTCGCACGATCTTGTCTTCTGATGCTTCTAGTCTGTGCACTAATTCCAGAGTCCACACTATTAGTTGGTTGAGCTTACACCTTCCTTGGTTGTCCGCTAATCTCACGATCCACTCATATAGTTCAGAAGGAAAGGACACAAAGAAAATCTCGTGGATTTTCGTATACACGTAACGATCCAACCACCTTTTCTTAGATACCTATGGAGTTCTATTTTTCTGTGTCGCGAACTCGTGAATCTTCTTATCCAACCACTCTTCAATTTCCTTCTTTGTTGGGTTCCAGTGGCATGACATCAGACATCCCTTAGGTAGATCCTGGCCCCGACAATGGAACAATTTGTTGGTTACGTGGGGCCTGACCCAGGTTCAGTAGTGAGTTTAGCCAAGAAAATCCTAGTACTACTGGCCCTTTTTGGCAATAGTCCACGGAACGTGGACTGAGGTCTCACCCAAAGTAGTATGGGAGGGTGTTGGAACCAGGTTTCTGCACCCTAGGGATGTCTTGATGAAGGTTCTGGAGGTTTGCTATCTTAACCTATGCATTGCGTTGCTCTGCGCAACTTTTTATCCTTTGCAACCCGTGCGCACCTTTGTAAATACAGTATTATTCTGATCCAATCTTTACTGTGCTATTATATTAGTGTTTAAATCAGTTTGTTTAGGCCCAATATTCTTACTACTTATTCAACTTTCAGATAAGCACGCGTACTCCAAAACAATATAAATGCATAAAGATAACCAAAACATCGAAATACAGATTTACAAACAGAGACACAATATTATCTATCAATATTATCTTTATTAATATTCAAGTTCAGTTACAAACGTGACTCTGCCATGTGCACTCAGCTCCAGGATCCGCACACTCAGCTGTGGACTCTACTAGGCCTCTTCGCACTCAGCTGCAAAGCCTCTACCTACTACTACAACCCAATACACTTCATATTCACTTCTATCTTCTAACAATGCCTTCACATCTATTTATTACTATTTTCAAAACTCAGAAATGTCTTTACACTTAGAACCTCACTCTATTTATACAATCCCATGGTTCGTAGACTGTGGGTAAGTTGACACAACTTTACATTAAATTACATTATTTTAGGGTGGACAACCCTATGACTCATCTTAGACTCTCACGCTTAGCGCCCTCATTTTGTAGAGTCTTTACATCATGTTGACCAAGACTCAACCTTTAAGCCCCAAAAACATGCTATGGGGGGATTCGCTACCCAAAAGTGTTGAAAATAGCAACAAGAAATGATAAAAATAGAATCTAGAATATTCCAATTTTAATTTGTCCTTGAATTAAAATTGTGAATTAAATTCTAATTTAGTCTCACCAACTGCTTGGAAATAATTAATTAATTCATTATGGATTAATTAGTTGGAGAAATTCAAATTAGAAGTCTTTCTGAAGTCATGCAAGAGTTATCCCTTAAATTAAGGAGATTATCCCTTAATTAAGGAGGTGAGATTGAGTTATATTTGAGTTGTAATTAGTTAGCTCAGTTTAGTGTGTTAAGTCTAGTTAAACTAGTTCCAAACTATTAGAGGAACTAATTGTGAGTTATCATTCAGTTGATGCATGCATGCAATCAACTAGTGTACTCTATATAACTGAAGATTCTCTCATCAGAAACTCATGCATGTCTATTTTGAGAAAGACCCAGTTGAGCTAAATGTCAAGGATAGTGTACTACCAATTGCATGTTTTCTCCTATAAAGGAAACTCGTGCATGCAGTCAAGGTAAGGTTCCTTGAGGATTGCACAATTCTGATAGGGTATGAGATCAGTCTGAGAGATGAGTGTTCCACTTGGTAATAGGAGGATCACCCAGGAGAAACTGCCCAAGGAAATAAGAGCTTGGAGGGTAGAGAGGAAGGCTTGTGAGAAGCTTTGATTGCCTGTGAGAATCTAGGAGGATTGTATTGAGAGCTGGCTAGCTGTGAGTGCTAAGGCTTTGTATAATTCTGATGTATTTCCACCTTGTATGATAATACATATAGTGGAGTTTTTAGCTGAGTCTTTCCCCTGAGTATTTTTTGTATTTCATGTGCATTGATTCTTCCTCTTCTGGTTATATGTGTTTAACTTGAATCTTGCTCAATCTTTAAGCTTTCGCAAATTGATAGTAGAAGTAGAAATTTATAGTATTTTGCTTTGGTATATTGCATTATCGAGTTAATCTACAGTCAGATTTTCTACATAGATCTCAGAGGTAGATTTATAGAGAATTTGTAGAATTTCTACATGGTATCAGAGCTAGCTGATCTATAGAGAAATTTCTATACTCTAATGAAAGAATCAAAGCCTCTTGAAACACATCACCTGTCACATTTGCTTTATGATTGTTCTCTTGTTGTCCATTTCCTTCTTTTCTGTTTCAAGATTTGTGGTCTTTCTTCAAGCATCCTTGCTTCCCACATTTCCAGCACACTATCCCTGATCTGTATTTGGATTTTTCTTTTCTAGACTTACTATGATTTACTGGGCTCCTTCCTCTTTCCATTTTTCTTCCCCTAGTCTCTGCAGCCAAAGGATTACCTTATGTTGCATTTCCTTGCTAAGCATGGCACCAACAACTGGTTAAAATAAAACAAGAAAATCCTAATTTAAATTTGTCCTTGACTTAAATTGGAAATAAAATTGTAATTCTACATCACATGACAACTTCTATTAGTTAACTAAGTTAATTTGACTTAGTTGGCTTAGTTAATTCGAGTTGAGGGTCTAACTTGAGTTGCGTAAAGTGTTCCCTACATTGTAGGAACCCTAACTGAGTTTATTTTGAAATATAGTTAGTGATCGAATGAGAACTTTACCTCAAAATGGGTACTCGAGCCCAAAAATCCCAGAAAAAACATGAAAAAACAACCGAAAAATAAGAAGTGCTGATTTTGCACCACCATTTTTTCTTCAGAGTAAATTTTCAATATTTTTAAAAATTGCAGTAAAAAACAATAAAAGCCATTTTGTTTGGTGCAAAAACACCTTGAAATCGAAAAATTTTTGATTTCAGAATAACATCCTTTTTTTTTCAAGGTACATTTTCAACATTTTTTAATAATGACGTTAAAAATAAAATATCATGACTCTAAAAAACGTTAAATTTCCAATGATTTTCAAGCATGATATTAAAGATAATCACATCTTTGAAAAGCCTTAAAATTCCAATGATATTTAAGCATGAAATTAAATTTAAATATCACTTCTTTGAAAAACCTTAAAATTCCAACAATTTTCAAGCATGGTGCTAAGAAAAAACGTGGACGAATCTTTGTTTCTGATATCTTCAAGAAATATGTGGTATGGAGATATAATAATCTATCTCCAAAGCCAAACATATAGGTATAATACCTCACACTCAGAATAACAACGGATTCGATACTAAGCAAAAGACAACGTGGTCGTCGGTGATACACTTTACCGTCGTGGTATCGATACAGTTCTGCAGAGGTGCCTCACCCATGAGGAGGCCGAAAAAGTCTTGAATGATTGTCATTTAGGTGCGTGTGGGGGTCATCAATCTGGTTATGCTACGACTCAAAATATTTTACGAGCAAGATACTTCTGGCCAACAATGTTCAAAGATTGCATAACCGCAGTCAAAATTTTCCATGCCTATCAAATCTTTGATCGCAAAACCAGAATACCTCCCGCGCCTCTGTAGCCAGCACTAGCTGTTGGTTCATTCACCAAATGGGTCATAGATTTCATGACATGTAACCCCCCCTCGGTCAGGGGGCATGGGTATATCATAGTCGTAGTAGACTATTTTACCAAATGGGCCAAGGTGATGCCTACATTAAACAACAGTGACGAAATGGCTGCCCTCTTCTTTTTCAATCGTGTAGTCTCTAGATTCGGTGTTCCACAGGCCATAGTCACAGATCATGGATCACATTTTAGCAATCACATGATGGTTGAGTTGGCTGCCAAATTAGGACTGTCCCATGACAGCTCTACTTCGTATTATCCGCAAGCTAATGGACAAGTTGAGGCAATCAACAAGGTCCTGAAGTGCATGCTGCAAAGGATGATTGGAGTCCATAAACGGAGTTGGCACATGATTCTGTACTCGACCTTGTGGGCATACCGGATGTTGATGAGGAATTCGATTGGGTTTACACCTTTTCAACTAGTGTATGGCCTGGAAGTAATCTTGTTGGTTCAGTCTGAAATATCGTCCCTCAAGCTCGCAGTCGACCTTCTCCCTGGAACTTCGGAAGAAGAGGCTCATTTCTTGGAATTAATCCAATTGGATGAAACATGTTGTGATGCTGCTTCAGCTAACAAAGCCCATAAGAAATGAGTCAAATCACAATTCGACAAAAATGTCAAACCTCGTGTCTTCTCAGAAGGTGACCTGGTCTTGCTTTATGACCAGGAGTCCGATAAGTTGGGAGCAGGTAAGTTCAAGTCTTTATGGATGGGTCCCTATATTGTTAAGTGTGTATTAGCAAAAGGAGCCTACGAGTTGGTGGATTATGATGGGATTCCACTGGTGCAACCCCACAACGGGTTGTACCTCAAGCACTACTATGCTTAACTCAACGTAGTAACCCCTATGCTTTTGCTACAGTTTTGTTTTTGCTAAGGGTAATTGTTTTGGTTAGGTAATCCACTTTTTGCATTTTTTGTAGACGTCAAACCTATTGGAACCATTTGTTGGATATGCCGATAGAGTGAGTCGTAGTTTTCGGAACCTATCTTCTGCGGCCTGGGCCATCTTCGATCCCAGCAGCGAGTTAGTGATTTTCAGAGGGGTATGTATCAGTCGGTAAACAAACAATATTGCTGAATATAGTGCATTGATAGAACTCCTCTCTGATGCCATCGCACATGGCATACGCTGACTTTTCACTAGGCTAGACTCACAACTTGTCATTATACAACTAACTGGTATCTACTTTGTATGGAATCCAGCTATCTACCACATGTTCCTAAGGGTCAAGATTTTGGAAAGACAGTTCGATTCTATTAAGTATCAACATATTTCCAGAAATTTAAACACATTAACAGACTCATTGGCAAATTATGTGTTAGATAGACATTTGCAACATTTATAAAAAGAAGCATTTCATCAATATTTGCATCAGGATCATGTAACTTAACCAAAATAAAGCTCCGAAAATCAAATATATATATATAACTGTTTATGGCTTACACATAATGTTCTGTGACCAAGACAAAATTGGTCAAATGACCCAAAACTCAAAATGCTAGTGGGCACCCTAGTCTAATGATGTTGGTGATAACAAGTCACCGCCTGTGCAATCATGCGTAAAAGCCTAGTCTGTCGACTCGACACACCAGTAGTATGTCGCTGCAACCTCAGAGGCAGCTTATCCGTCCTCACATCCGAAATACCAAGAGTGAAACCCTTGACCTGATCCTGTAATGCTGAAAGAGTCTTGACCACATCAAGGTTGAGAAGGATGGCCCTCCCAATAGCCTATCTTGCCGGAGTGGCAGCTGGTACTCTCAGGCGTACTGATGGTCGAACTGGTCCAATGTCTGCATGAGCACATGAGTTTTAATTAGTCTTGATCAAAGAAAGAATAAGAACATTATGAAAACAATAAACAAAGATATGGTCAGAAAATTTACCTATAGCACCCCACTACTCACCAATTGGCAACACCAAATCTGGGTCACCTCGAAAATCCATACTGGCATATGGAAACTCGGCATAAACCATCTCCTAGCGGTTGAACCGCTCGAAGAAAGTGTCAAAGAAAGAAATCTGGGACTGACCAGCATGTCGGGCCATAAGGTCAACCCATCTCTGCATCTATGGCTCAGTCAGTGGAGGAAAACCAAGTGAGATGTACTGCGGCTACATCAGTGGGATCTTTTCCAAGGAAAAAGCGATCAAAATAGAACCATAGCCAAAATTCTTGGATCTTCCACTTTTCACCTTGGTTAGGTGTTCTTTCATCACAGGGAGCATTGCATCACACCAGTTGAACACCTTCGGTTTGAGGCATTCCAAGGCATACTGCATATAAGACCTGTTAGCCACATGAAGAGCTGCACTACCAGCTAGTCTAGCAAA
>APFE030446639.1:0-10398 GCA_000404065.3 Pinus taeda
GGAAGAGGTGGAGGTGGAGGTGGAGGTGGAGGAGGACGAGAAGGAGATGGACGAGGTGGAGGAAAAGGATGAGGAGGTGGAGGTGGATGTGGAGGTTGAGGAGGATGGGGAGGAGGTGGAGGAGGAGGTAGAAGGAGGAGGTGGTGGTGGTGGACGAAATGTAGCTAGAGCTCGAGGAGGATGGGGTGGACGGTGTGAAGGTGGAGGTGGAGGAGGAGGAGGAGGAGGTAGTGGAGTTGGATATGGTGGAGGGGGAGTTGGAGGTGTAGGTGGTGGTGGTGGAGTTGGCGATGTTAAGGTGTACGTTAAGGTGGAGGTGGAGGTGGAGGTAGAGGAGGTGCTGGTGCAGGTGTACAAGGAGGAGGAGGTGGATTTTTTTGAGGTAGTGGCGGCGGAGTCAGTACTGTGAAGGTGGAAGTGGAGGTGGAGGTAGAGGAGGTGATGGTGGAGGTGGAGGTAGAGGAAGTGGTGGAGGAGGTGGAGGAGGTTGTTGTGGAGGTGGTGGTGGAGGAGGAGGCAGAGGGGGGGGTAGAGGTGGTTGACGAGGTTGAGGTGTAGGTAGAGGAAAAGGAGGTGGAGGAGGTGGAGGTTGAGGTGGGGGAAGAGGAGGTGGTTGAGGAGGAGGTGGAGGTCGAGGGGGAGAAAGAGGATTTGATGGTGGAGGTGGAGGTGGAGGAGGAGGAGGTGGAGGTTGTGGAGGAGGTGGAGGTGAAGGTGGTGTTGAAGGAGGTGGTGGGGAATGTGTAGGTGGTGGAGGAGGAGGTATAGGTGGAGGTTGTGGTGGAGGATTTCATGGGGGATTTGTATGTGGTGGAGGAGGAGAAGGAGGAGAAGGTGGTGGAGATGGAGGTGGTGGAGGAGGAGAAGGTGTTGGAGATTGAGGAGGAGGTGGATGTTGAGGAGCAGGAGGAGGAGGAGGAGAAGGTGTTTAAGGAAGGGGTGGAGCCAAGCCTAACGTATCATAGCCTAGTCTACTCTAGATAAACCTACACTTGCCAAGACTAAGTTAGCCTAGCCTAACCTAGAGTACTCTAGCCTACCCTACTCTCCTCTAGCCTAACCTACCCTAACCTACTCTAGCATGGCCTAAACTAGACTAACCTAATCTAACCTAACCTACACTAGTAGAGTTGAACTTAGCCTAACCTAAACTAACCTACCAACTTTAGCATAGCCTAGCCTACTTGAGCTTACTCTAGCCTAACCTAGCCTAAGGTAGCCTCAACTAAGCTAATGTAATCTAATCTAACCTAACCTCACCTAACCTATACTAGGCTAGCCTAACCTAACCTTGCCTAACCTAGACTAGGCTAGCTTAACCTAACCTAGCCTAACCTAGTCTAACCTAACCAAACCTAACCTAACCTAACATAACTTAGACTATCCTACCCTTGCCTAACATAAACTTGCCTAACCTAACCTTACCTAACCTAGCCTAACCTATCATTTCCTAACCTAGCCTAGCATAGCCTAGCCTAACCTACCTTACCCTACCGTACTCTGGCGTAACCTAACCTAGCCTACTCTAGCCTATCCTACTATAGCCTAACCTACCCTAGTATAGCCTAACCTACTCTAGCATACACTAGCTTACTCTAGCCTAACCTACTCTAGCCTAGCCTAACCTAGCCTAAACTAGCATATCCTACCCTACTCTACTATAACCTAAGCTATTCTAGGCTAGCCTAACCTAGCCTAACCTACTCTAGCACAAGCTAGCCTAAACTGCTCTAGCCTAGTCTACTATAGCCTAACCTATGCTACTATAGCCTAACCTACTCTAGCACAAGCTAGTCTAACGTTCCCTAGCCTAGTCTACTATAGCCTAACCTAACCCACTATAGCATAGTCTAACCTACACTAGCCTAAACTAACCTACCAATTGTAGCATAGCCCAACCTACTTGAGCCTAACCTAGCCTAACCTAGCCTCACCTAAGATAATGTAACCTAATCTAACCTAACCTCGCCTAACCTGCAAGAGCGTAGCCTTGCCTAACCTAACTTAGCCTTTCCTAACCTAAACTTCCCTAACCTAACCTTGCCTAACCTAGCCTAACCTACCCTACTCTATCATAGTCTAACCTAGACTAACCTAAACTAACCTACCAATTTTAGCATAGCCCAGCCTAAATGAGCCTACTCTAGCCTAACCTAGCATCACCTAAGCTAATGTAACCTAATCTAACCTAACCTCGCCTAACTTAGACTAGCATAACCTTGCCTAACCTAACCTAGCCTTTCCCAACCTAAACTTTCTTAACCTAACCTTGCCTAACCTAGCCTAACCTAGCCTTGCCTAATCTAGTCTAGCCTTAGCCTAACCTCGCCTAGCCTAGCATAACCTACCCTACCCTAGCCTACACTAGCCTAACCTAACCTAGCCTACTCTAGCCTAACCTACTCTAGCCTAGCCTACTATAGCCTAACCTACCCTACTCTACCCTAACCTACTCTAGCCTACACTAGCCTACTATAGCCTAACCTACTCTAGCCTAGCCTAACCTAGCCTAACCTACTCTAGCACAAGCTAGCCTAACCTACTCTAACCTAACCAACTATGGCCTAACCTACCCTACTCTAGCATAGTGTAATCTAGCCTAACCTAAACTAACCTACCAACCTAGCCTAATCTAGCCTCACCTAATCTAATGTAAACTAATCTAACCTAACCTCGCCTAACCTAGACTAGGCTAACCTAACCTAACCTTGCCTAACCTAGACTAGGCTAGGCTAGCCTAACCTAGCCTAGCCCAGTGTAACCTAACCTAACCTAACTTAGACCAGCCTAGCTTTCCCTAACCTAAACTAACCTCACCTAACCTAAACTTGCCTAACCTAACCTTGCCTAACATAGCCTAACCTAGCCTAGCCTTGCCTAGACTAGCATTGCCTAGACTAGCCTAGCCTAGCCTAGCCTAACCTAGCCTAGACTAGCCTACTCTAGACTAACCTACTCTAGCCTAGCCTACTATAAGCTAACCTACACTACTCTACCCTAACATCATCTAGCCTACACTAGCCTACTCTAGCCTAACCTACTCTAGCCTATCCTAACCTAGCCTAAACTAGCATATTCTACCCTACTCTACTCTAGCGTAAACTACTATAGCCTAGCCTAACCTCGCCTAACCCACTCTAGCCTAGCCTACTAGAGCCTAGCCTACCCTACTCTACCCTATCCTAGTCTAGCCTACACTAGCCTACTATATCCTAACCTACTCTAGCGTAGCCTAACCAAGCTTGAACTAGCATAAGCTACCCTACTCTATTGTAGCCTAACCCACTCTAGCCTAGCTTAACCTAGACTAACCTACCCTAGCCTAAGGTAGCCTAACCTACTCTAGCCTAGCCTACTATAGCCTAACCTACCATACTCTACCCTAACCTAGTCTTGCCTACACTAGCCCACTCTAGCCTAACCTACTCTAGCCTAGCCTAAACTAGCATAACCTACCCTACTCTACTATAGCCTAAACTACTCTAGCTTAGCCTAACCTAGCCTTACCTACTTTAGCCTAGCCTTAACTAGCCTAGCCTAACCTAGCCTAGCGTAACCTACTCTAGCCTACTGTATCTTAACCTACTCTAGCCTATTGTATCTTAACCTACTTTAGCCTAGCCTAAGGTAGCTAACCCACTCTAAACTACTCTATCCTAGCATAACCTAACCTAACCTACTCTAGCCTGACCTACTCTATCTTAGCCTAAACTAGCCTAGCCTAGCCTACTCTAACTGAGCTTAGTCAACTCTAGTCGAGCCTACAGAAGCCTACTCTAGCCTAGCCTAGCCTAACTTAGCCTAATATAGCCTAACCTAATCTAACCTATCCTACTCTAACGTAACCTAACCTAACCTATCCTAGCATAGCCTAACCTAGCCTAGTCTAATCTAACCTAGCCTAGCCTAAGCTAGCCTAGTCTACTTTCGCCTAGCCTAATATACTCTAACCTAGCCTAGTCTAGTGTAGCCTAACCTAGCCTAACCTAATCTACCCTAGCCTAATATACACTAGCTTCGCCTAACCTAGTCTAGCCTACCCTAGCTTAGCGTAACCTAGCCTAGACTAAGCTAACCTAGCCTAACCTAACCTAACATAGCCTAGCTTAGCCTACCCTAACCTAGCCTAACCTAGCCTATGTTAGCCTAACCTAACCTAGCCTAACCTACTATAGCCTAACCTACTCTAGCATAGTGTAGGTTGACCTACTCTAGCCTACTATAGCCCAACTTATTACTCTAGCATACTCCGTCATAACCGCCTCTAACCTACTATAGCCAAACACACTCTACTCTAGCCTAACCTACTCTAGCATACCCTAGCCTTCTCTAGCTTAACCTACTCTAGCCTAGACTAACCTAGCCTAAACTAGACTATCCTACCCTACTCTACTCTAGCTTAAACTACCCTTGCCTAGCCTAACCTATCTTAAACTACTTTGGCCTAACCTAGCCTAACCTACTCTAGCTTAAACTAGCCTAGTCTAGCCTACTCAGGTGTAGCCTAACCTACTGTAGCCTATTCTAGTCTAGCCTACTCTAGCCTAACCTACCCTACTCTACTCTACCCTAAACTACTCTAGCCTAGCCTAATCCAGCATAGGCTAACCTACTCTAGCCTAACCTAACCTAACCTACCCTATCCTAATCTTACCTGACCTACTCTAGCCTAGCATGACATACCCTATTCTAGCTTTGCCTATCCCTACCTAGCATAGCCTAGCTTATGTTAGGCTAGTCTAGGCTAGCCTAGCCTACTCTAGCCTAGCCTAGCCTATCCACCAACTCTAACCTACCCTACTCTAGCCTAATCTACTCTAGCCTAGCCTACCCAATCCTAGACTAGCCCAGACCGTAGCCTAATTTTACCTAGCCTAGCCTAATCTAGCATTGCCTAACCTACTCTAGCCTAGCTTAACCTAGCCTAACTATCCTATCCTACCCTAGCCTAGACTATTCTACCCTAGCATAGCCAAGCCTACTCTAGACTACCCTAACCTAGCCTACTCTACCCTACTTTGGCCTAGCCTACTCTAGCTTACTCTAGCCTAGCACAACCTAGGCTAACCTAGCCTACCCTAGCCTAGCCTACTACATCCTAGCTTATCCTACTTTAGCCTACCCTATCCTAGCATATCCCACTCTATCCTATCATAACCTAGGCTACTCTAGCCTACTCTAACCTAGCCAAGCCTAACGTATCATAGCCTAGTCTACTCTAGATAAACCTACACTTGCCAAGACTAAGTTAGCCTAGCTTACTCTAGCCTAGCCTAGCCTATACTACTCTAGCCTACCCTACTCTCCTCTAGCCTAGCCTCCTCTAGCCTAACCTACCCTAACCTACTCTAGCATGGCCTAAACTAGACTAACCTAATCTAACCTAACCTACTCTAGTAGATTTGAACTTAGCCTAACCTAAACTAACCTATCAACTTTAGCATAGCCTAGCCTACTTGAGCCTACTCTAGCCTCACCTAGCCTAAGCTAGCCTCACCTAAGCTAATGTAACCTAATCTAACCTAACCTCGCCTAACCTATACTAGGCTAGCCTAAGCTAACCTTGCATAACCTAGACTAGGCTAGATTAACCTAACCTAGTCTAACCTAGTCTAACCTAACCTAACCTAACTTAGACTATCCTATCCTTGCCTATCCTAAACTTTCCTAACCTAACCTTACCTAAACTAGCCTAACCTATCATTTCCTAACCTAGCCTAGCCTAGCATAGCCTAACCTACCTTACCCTACCCTACTGTAGCCTAACCTAACCTAGCCTACTCTAGCCTATCCTACTATAGCCCAACCTACCCTAGTATAGCCTAACCTACTCTAGCATACACCAGCCTACTCTAGCCTAACCTACTATAGCCTAGCCTAACCTAGCCTAAATTAGCATAACCTACCCTACTCTACTATAACCTAAACTACTCTAGCCTAGCCTCACCTAGCCTAACCTACTCTAGGACAAGCTAGCCAACCTACTCTAGCCTAGTCTACTATAGCCTAACCTACCCTACTGTAGCCTAACCTACTCTAGCACAAGCTAGCCTAACGTGCTCTAACCTAGTCTACTATAGCCTAACCTAACTTACTCTAGCATGGTCTAACCTAACGTGCTCTAGCCTAGTCTACTATAGCCTAACCTAACCTACTACAGCATAGTCTAACCTACACTAGCCTAAACTAACCTACCAATTGTAGCATAGCCCAACCTACTTGAGCCTAATCTAGCCTAACCTAGCCTCACCTAAGCTAATGTAACCTAATCTAAACTAACCTTGCCTAACCTAGACTAGCGTAGCCTTGCCTAACCTAACCTAGCCTTTCCTAACCTAAACTTGCCTAACCTAACCTTGCCTAACCTAGCCTAACCTACCCTACTCTAGCATAATCTAACCTAGACTAACCTTAACTAACCTACCAATTGTAGCATAGCCCAGCCTAAATGAGCCTACTATAGCCTAACCTAACATCACCTAAACTAATGTAACCTAATCTAACCTTACCTCGCCTAACCTAGACTAGCATAGCCTTGCCTAACCTAACCTAGCCTTTCCTAACCTAAACTCGCTTAACCTAACCTTGTCTAACATAGCCTAACCTAGCCTTGCCTAACCTAGGCTAGCCTTAGCCTAACCTCGCCTAGCCTACCATAACCTACCCTACCCTAGCCTACTCTAGCCTAACCTAACCTAGCCTACTCTAGCCTAACCTACTCTAGCCTACCCTATTATAGCCTAACCTACCCTACTCTACCCTAAGCTACTCTAGCCTACAGTAGCCTACTCTAGCCTAACCTACTCTAGCCTAGCAAAAACCTAGCCTAACCTACTCTAGCACAAGCTAGCCTAACCTACTCTAGCACAAGCTAGCCTAAACTACTCTAGCACAAGCTAGCCTAACCTACTCTAACCTAGCCAACTATAGCCTAACCTACCCTACTGTAGCATAGTGTAACCTAGCCTAACCTAAACTAACATTCCAACCTAGCCTAATCTAGCCTCAACTAAGCTAACGTAAACTAATCTAACCTAGCCTCGCCTAACCTAGACTAGGCTAGCCTAACCTAACCTAGCCTAGACTAACCTAACCTAGCCTAGCCCAGTCTAACCTAACCTAACCTAACTTAGTTCAGCCTAGCTTTCACTAACCTAAAGTAGCCTCACCTAAGCTAAACTTGCCTAAACTAACCTTGTCTAACATAGCCTAACCTAGCCTAGCCTTGCCTAACCTAGCCTAGCCTAACCTAGCCTAGACTAGCCTACTCTATCCTAACCTACTCTAGCCTAGCCTAACCTAGCCTAGAATAGCCTACTCTAGCCTAACCTACTCTAGCCTAGCCTACTGTAGGCTAACCTACCTTACTATACCTTAACCTCGTCTAGCCTACACTAGCCTACTCTAGCCTAACCTACTCTAGCCTATCCTAACCTAGCCTAAACTAGCATATTCTACCCTACTCTACTCTTGCCTAAACTACTATAGCCTAGCCTAACCTAGCCTAATCCACTCCAGCCTAGCCTACTATAGCCTAACCTACCCTACTCTACCCTATCCTAGTCTAGCCTACACTAGCCTACTATAGCCTAACCTACTCTAGCGTAGCCTAACCTAGCCTGAACTAGCATAAGTTACCCTACTCTATTGTAGCCTAAGCCACTCTAGCCTAGCTTAACCTTGACTAACCTACCCTAGAATAAGCTAGCCTAACCTTCTATATCCTAGCCTACTATAGCCTAACCTACCATACACTACCCTAACCTAGTCTTGCCTACACTAGCCTACTCTAGCCTAACCTACTCTAGCCTAGCCTAAACTAGCATAACCTTCCCTACTCTACTATAGCCTAAACTACTCTAGCTTAGCCTAACCTAGGCTTACCTACTTTAGCCTAGCCTTAACTAGCCTAGCCTAACCTACCCTAGCGTAACCTACTCTAGCCTATTGTAGCTTAACCTACTTTAGCCTAGCCGAAGGTAACTAACCCACCCTAAACTACTCTATCCTAGCCTAACCTAAACTAACCTACTCTAGCCTAACCTACTCTATCTCAGCCTAAACTAGCCTAGCCTATCCTACTGTAGCTGAGCTTAATCAACTCTAGCCGAGCCTACTCAAGCCTACTCTAGCCTAGCCTAGCCTAACTTAGCCTAATATAGCCTAACCTAATCTAACCTATCCTACTCTAACCTAGCCTATTCTAGACTAGCCTACTCTAGCCTAGCCCCTAGCCTACTATCGCCTAGCTTGGCCTAACCTACTCTATCCTAGCCTAGTCGAGTCTAGCCTAATCTAATCTAACCTAGCCAACTCTAGCATACCCTGGCCTAGCCCTTAGCGTACTCTCACCTAACTTGGCCTCACCTACTCTAGCCTAGCTTAACCTAGCCTAGCCTAGCATAGCCTAGCGTACTCTAACCTACTCTAACCTAGCCTAGCCCACTCTAGCCTACTATACCGTAGCCTACTCTGACCAAACCAAACTTAGCCTAGCCTACTCTAGCATAGCCTAGCCTAGCCTAGGCTAGCTTACTCTAACCTAACCTACTCTAGCCTAACATAGCCCAACCTACTCGAGCTTGGAATAACCTAGCTTAACCTAAACTAACCTACCCTACTATAGCCTACTCTAGCCTACCCTAGCCTACCCTATCCTAGCAGAATCCACCCTAACCTAACCTAAATTAGCCTAGCCTAACCTATCTTAGCGTAACGTAACCTAACCTAACCTAAATTAGCCTAGCCCAACCTAGCCTAGCCTAAGCTTACCATAACCTAACCTTGCCTAGCCTAACCTAGCCTAACTTCTCTTAGCCTAGCCTAACCTAACCTAACCTCCCCTTGCCTAGCCTAACCTACCTTAGTGTATCCTAGTGTAGCCTAGCCTACTCTAGCTTACCTTAGTCTACTCTATATTAGCATAGCCTAGCCTACTCTAGCTTAACTTACCCTACTATAGAGTAAGTAGCCTATCCTATTTTTGGATAGACCACACCCTAGCATAAAGTTATTCTATCTTTGTGTAGCCTAGTCTAATTTAGTGTATCCTAGCCCACTCTAGGTGAGCCTTCCCTAGTCTAACACAATCTAGGTTTCTAAGAATTTATATATATACATGTTGTAGTTGAAAATTTTAATAAAATATATATATTCAAAGGAAATCTTAAAAAGCATTTATAGTATAATTTAATTTTATCATAAATATTTAAATATAAGAACATTATCACTTTATTTAATTTCAAACTTTTCTCTTTGCACATTGTGTTATTTTAATTAAAAAATATATCATACTACGTCATACCAATAGTAAATATAGTGCCAAACTTAGATAACAAATTAAATATTTAAATTTGAAAATCATTTTAAAATTTAAATTAAACTAAACACAATATTAATAAAGGGATCACTCAAAACAAATTAAATGCTATTAATAAAAATTTATTTAAAATAAATTAAATGTATGAATATACAATTTAAAATATATTGAATTTAACCAAAGTACTAATGAAAATCAAGATGTAACATAAATTATAAGATATAAATAAAAAACATATTTTTAAGTAAAAAGTATATTTGTAAAATGTAAAAATATAATTTAACATTATTTAGAGAAATCCAATAATCTAAAAATTTAAATGTAACATAAGTTATAAGATATAAATAAAAAACATATTTGTAAAATGTAAAAATATAATTGAAAAGTATTTAGAGAAATATAATAATCTAAAACAAATTTTTTAGAGGAATTTTTTTTTTTATTGGATGGCCCATCCAAAACTGATTTTGAGAGCCACTGGTTAAGTCCACTGTATTTTTAATTGAGAAAAAGAATTCACAAACAGATAAATGTGAAAGTAAGAAACCAATTTAAATAAAACCACAAACCTTCACAAAGATAAACTAAGTCAATGAATAAATGTAATGATCTGAACTCACTCGAACACTAATTGGATCCATAAAACTACGATAATAAATTAAGCCCAGCTAAAGGAATCAGTAAAAACTATTGTGGTTTTAACTCATTATATAGTTAAATATATTAACATAAAGAAAACTGAAATGAACACATTAAGTTTCCTTGAAGAGCAAAAATTAGAGGATAGATAGAAACTACATCTATAACTGCTTAAAGAAAAGTGCCTTTAAAATATTCAACTTTAAATACCCAGAACATTAATTGAAAATACACTATACCTTATTCTTCTTGTGGTTTGACATACTGGTTAAGAAAATACTAGGAAAAAATAATTAATAAATAAAATCTAATTATTCTATTTACTAATCTAATTTTCCAATTTCTACCGATTCTAGCGAGAAGACTATATTTACTATTTTATTAATTTATAAATATTCTAAATCTGATTTGAAAAGCAATGGAAAATCAAGGAATAGTCA